>ML806921.1:72630-86335 GCA_009831015.1 Picea engelmannii | reverse complement strand
TGGCTCTACAAGTTGACCTTCTCCTCTTGTGAGTTTCAACCTTGTGAGCATCAGAAAACAAAACACTTGCAAATAATCAAGTCTTCAAAAACCTATGCTCTGATACCAACTTGATCTAAAAATGAAGAAGACTTGTATTCTTGAAAATATTTGCAAGTATAATTTTATGTGTTAAAATGCAAACAGATCAATTTGCAACACAACTTTTATGAAAATTACTCTTCAAGACCTTATGAAAATTACTTTTCATTATATCTTGGTGAAGATGTGCTTTGTTGAAGACTTATTTTCTCATCTATTGTGCATGGACCAATTGGTTTATTCTCCTTTGAGCGTCATTTGGTTCAACTTCTTTCTCTTGCAACAATATTATTTCTGGAAATCCCAATGAGGTGGTGAAAATTTCCTTCACACCATATACAATTTGGAAAGGTGATGTACAGATGGACTTTTTGGTGGTAATTCTATTGACCCATAACACGTAGATAAGATTTTTGTGCAAAGCCTTCTTGTTGTCCTGCAGAAGTTTCTTAATAATCCTGGTTAAAATTTTGTTAGATGACTCTACCAATCCATTACCCTATGGGTAATAAGTTGTGGAATGTCCTAGAGTTATGTTGTAATCACTGCAAAATTTCTCCATCTTCTTAGACTTGAACGTTGTTGCATTGTCAGTGATGATCTTGACTGGGCAACCGAATCTAGACAAGATATTGGTCTCTAAAAACTAGATGATTACTGTGTCGGTAGCTTGCCTTGTTGGGACTGCTTTGATCCACTTGGTGAAGTGTCCTATGGTCGTCAGTATCCATCTATGCTAAGCTGAAGATGGTGGATGAATATCTCCTATAAAATACATACCCCATTGCATAAATGGTGCTTCGAAAGAGATAGGCTTTAAAGGCAGGGGTTGCTACTTTCTTTTCCCATCGAAGATCTAACATTCGTGGCAACTCACAACTTCCTTGTATACATACGCAAAACTACTAGGCCAATAGGATCCCACCCTCAATATTTTGTGCGCAATGGTATTCCAATAATGATGCCCCCGTAGTCTCCTTTGTGAAACTCCTTGATATCCCTTTCTGTATCTTCCTCCAGTAAAAAATTCAGCAAGATCTCACCTGGATCCTTCCAATATAGCGAATTGTTCAGGATGCAAAAATTAGTTTCTTTCAACTTCAAAAATATGGATTTGGTTTTGCTCAAACCTGGAGGAGATTGCAAATTTATTAACACGTAAATAATGTCAATGTACCAAGGCAAATCGATGAACTTATGAGATACCTGCGAGACCGCTTCTTCTTATGGATTCTCCGACAAATCAACAATGAAATTTATTTCCAAAACATCACAATTCGACTGCGCCATTAACTTTGCGAGCCCTTGACCCTTAATCATCTTTGTAGGCTTGATTTCGAGGTCATATTCCAGTATTACCATGATCCATTTACCTCTTCTCCCTTCAGCATCAGGATGAGTCAAGATATCCTTAATGAAATTGCTAGGCACATAAGCAATGATGCAGGAATGCAATATATAAGTTTTGAATTCCTTGAGGGCCTTCACCAAGGAATATGCTTGTTTCTTAGGCAAAGGAGAACAAGATAAAGTCCTTTGCAAAATCTAGGCTTGCTAACATTGGAGCTTTGGTTAGCACTAACTTAATATCCTTGAACGATTTCCTAGCTTCAAGAGTCCATTTTATTTCATTACCTTTCCTGAGCATGATTGTGATGTGCTTTATAATCTCAACCAAGTTGGGAATGAACCTTCTCAAAAAATTTACCTTTCCTAGGAAAGACTGCACCTCTTTCTTGCTCTTGGGAGTGTCAATCTTCATAATTCCTTCCACTCTGTTGGGGTCTATCTTTATGCCTTCCTTTGAGATAATGTGTCCAAGAAATTTTCCTTTTTGCATCTCGAAGTTTTATTTTTTAGGATTTAATGAGATGCCAAACTTTCTGCATTTCTGGAAAACCTTATTTAGATGTTCAAGATGTTGTTCATCGGAATCCAAAAACATCGTGATATCATCCAAGTAAATTACAATAAAATTATATTTTTCATCGGCAAAGGCTATATCCATGGCCCTTTGGAAAGTCGCTCCAACATTCATAATCCCAAAATGGATTTTTGCATACATGAGTACCCCAAGGTGTTGTAAAGGTTGTCTTCTCCTAGTCATCTAGGTGCACCATGATCTAGTTGTAACCAGGAAAACCATCCAACATGGACATTTTCTGGGATCCAACCACCTTCTACAGGATGTAATCCATCTTAGGAAGTGGATAGTTTTCTTTGAGAGACACCCTATTTAGATTCCAAAAGTCCAAACACAATCTTATTTCACCACTTTTATTTTTGACAGGCACTAGGTTAGCCACCCACTTTGAAAATCTTAAGGACACAATAATTTTTGCATCAAACAACTTCTTTACCTCCTTTACAATTAGTGGCAACAGTAGAGGGTTGATTCATCTCAACTTTTTCTTGAAAGGTTTTTGATCCTCCTTCATGGGAATTACATGTTGAATTACTCCAGTGTCATAGAACTTCAAGTCTTCATAAGTCCATGCAAAAACATCAAGGAAGTCTTTCACGAGGCTGATATACCTCTGTTTTATTTCTAGAATGAGAATTTTTTACAGTCTGATTATCTTAGGATTATCTTGAGTACGAATGTTTCAATCCTCTATATCTTCATCGTTTGTAGTGATTCTAGGATTTCTGGCTACATCATTTTCATCAAACAACTTTTCTAATGGGACCAAGCCTTTGGGGATAACATTTTTTTTTAGTTGCACTATATCCCTTCCAGCTATCTAATTTTGAAAGGAGTCACTGTTTCTGAAAACAGTTGCGCTTTCATCTTCTTCACAACAACACTCATCATCAATATTCACGTTCACGAACTCATCGCTCATTTGGAGGAATCTCTCTACCTGTTTATCATCTTCAAACACTTGCCAATATTTAATGTTACCAGGTACTGCGAGCCTGTGTTTGAATTTGATTTCATACTTATTATTTGGAAAAATGGGGATTTTGAACACCGAAGTTGAAGTGGCCAAAGCATTTGCAATTTTATTTCCCCCACTGGGAATCACTGAAAAAATATACTCTGAAAACTCTTCAAGATCAAACACTAGATTCTTATATGCTCTTAGTCTAGGATGCTTGTATTGATATATACCCTTCACCTAATTTATGATGGCCTTAGAATCTCCATGCACAACTATCATTTTAGCACCCAATTCCTTTAAATTTCTCAAACCCAAAATCAGTGCCTCATATTCAGCCATATTATTTGTACAATCAAAAGAGATCTTGTAAGAATACAGATTTGTAGACACTTTGGGAGGGTTAATCCACACACCGGCTCCAATTCCTTCCATGTTGATAGCTCCATCAAAGCTCATATTCCACATTTCATTTTCCGCATGGTTTCTTTGATCTACAATTTCCTTTGTTCGATGCTCGTCCTTGTCTTCGACAATCATGAAAGTTGTTGGCTCCCCCTCTTCAAAAATCAAGTTATTATAAAAAATAGAGTCGACTTCGGTGTCGACATAGTAGATAGGATAATTATTCGGTTGGGTTTTTCTACTCACCATGTACTTGAGCATCACTTCTCTGTACAGTCTCATTTCTTGGCCGAAAACAAGGATATTAGCATAAGACATGTCTATCTACAAGGTTCCCTTTAATTTTGAGGCCCAAGATCTAGATAACAACATGCTGAATTTTGGGGGAATATTGGAAACCACCATTTCCATGACCAGATTCTTTGATATAATTTGAGATAATGACATGAAAAAGTCTTTGATCAAACCCAAGCATTTCACCTTTCTTGAGTCAAAAGAGAAAATATATTTATAAGGTCTTGTGATGTCCAATCCTAACTCATCCATGACCACCTTGGGCATGAGATTATGTGATGCAACTGAATCTAGCATGGAATTATGTAAAGTCATGTCATGAATTTTAAGGCTGACATAGAAAGGGGGAACATCATCAACATCACCAATTTCTTCTACACATGGGCCAAAAAATATGGCAGGGTGGTTGTATTGGATGTTCAAGGTGTCGGGAGCTTCATCCATATTTAACATTTTAATTATTTGGTTTCTATAATATCCTTTCTTGATTAGCTCATCAAACGGAACATAGATTTTGATTTTATCCATTTCTCTTTCAAAATTAAAAGGAAGAGGAGGAATATCCCTTTCTACCTCTTTGACGATCATTTCCTTTCTTGTCTCAGGTGATTTCTTTAGGGATTATTCCTTTGATTTTCCTTTCTCTGTTGCATCCCTTGTTGAATTATCCTTCTTTGGTTGACTTGAATAAGGAGTGCTCACCTAGGGTTCCCTTGTGGGATTTTCCTTCGAAAGTTCTACAGGAGTATTTTTCTTCTAAGTTTATACTGCTTCTGAAACTACATAATTTCATTGTGGTATTCCTTCCTAAACTCCTATGTTTATGAAGACAATGTATCATCGTTCTCCAGCATGAACCCATCATTCGCATCCATAAATTGATCATGATCTCCTTTTGTTAAGAATGTGTATGTATCTGTATCGTCACAAAAATGCATCTAGTCTTGGATCATTTGATCAAAATCTTCATTTGCATAGTTGTTTTGGAAAGGAGGTCTTATTTGGCGATCACCTTGATCTCTCTAGTCTCTTCGCCTGATCTGCGGAACTGGATCTCTTCTAAAATTTTGATTTCTAGGCTTGAATTTTTTTTTTTCCCCGGTGGCAGATTTGTTTTCCACGAACATCCTTTCCATGAGCCTTTCCATGGTATTCATCATCAAGTCAAATTTTTCGTTTGACGATCGAGACGTAGAGGGCTATGTGTCCCCTTGGGGCTTCTTCCCATTTCTATCAAAATTTTGTTAGATCTTTCCCGATGCCATTAGATTTACTTCAACTTCAATCGTGTCACTCATCATAGAACCTAAGGTATTAGATATTATTTCTCTTAATAGCAAGGAAAACTCACTGTCAAAAGAATCAGTGTATTGAAGTTAGGAAGCTCTGAGAGGTGGTTTGACTTTTGTGGGAATTGAGTTATAAAATTTCATGAATCTGGACAAGAACTCTTACATTGTTTCCTCTGATGATATTTTTATATTGTTGTAATGAGTTATTAATTGTAGAGGATTATTTTTATCACCCCATCTAGAAAGAAACAATGTTTCAAAAGATGAAAAGTTAGGGATGGTCACTTCTTGAAGGGCCTTGAACCACTTTCTAACCTCCCCTGAGAGGCTTTGTGCAAACAATCTCATTTTTGCATCCTCATGATCAACCTCTTCTAGGTCAACAAATTCATTAAACCAATCCAAGTGTTTTTGGGCAAAAGCATTTCCTTCAGCATCATATAATTTGATCCTCTGATTATAATTATGGGGCAAATCATGTAATTGGGTCGATAAGGAAAGAGGGGAGAATCTGGAGGCCATGAATCTAGGATGGTTTTGAACTAGCTGGATGGTCTAAGTGGGGATTATGTCATTTCACATGGGGTTAGTTGGTATCACAGATTGGAACTTTTTCTCATCGAAAACTATTTCATTCAAGCAGGATTCTGATATGGACCTGAACTGTAATGTCCCTTTCCAAATAGGAGCTCCAGAGAGGAGGCTTAATGGTCTAAACTGCCCCATTAGACTATAGCCAAGGCCAAAGAGGGGTAAATAGGGTTACTAGAGGTCACTCCAGTCACAGGTGTTATATTCGGAAAGTGACATTGAGCTAAAAAGGGTTAAAAGTGCCTTTAAGTCATTATGAGCTAAAAATAGAAGTCAACAGTGAATTAGGGTTTTAGCAGTGATTTAGGGTTTTGGAAGTCAATAGTGAATTAGGGTTTCAACAGTGATTTAGGGTTTTGGAAGTCAATAGTGAATTGGGGTTTCAACATGATTTAGGGTTTTGGAAAGCTATAAAGGAAGGGTCAGCGACCTAATTCATCATTATGCAAATTATGACTTGTCATTGAGGAGAAGAGGTGCATCTCAGGAGAGATAGTTCAGTGTATTCCAGGAGGAAGACACCAATTGGCTGATTTCAGTGTTGAAAGACACACCCTAGTCACCGGGAATATCATCCAGGTCTTCCATCATTCTTCATTGATTCCGTAGTGCTCCCATATTCCGGGTATTATCTTTTAGTTTCTTATTTGTATTCTGGCTAAGATCCTTTTGTCTTTTGATCTAGCCGAAAGTTGTTATTTTATTCAGCCGCAGTTGCTTATTTGTATTCCAGCTAAGATCCTTTGTCTGTTGATCTAGTCGAGTATTGTCAGTTTATTCAGCTGCATTCGACCATTTTGTAATCCACAGAGATATCATAATACAAAATTTGTAGTCCTTTGTTGCGTTTATTAATTGTATGATCATTTATATGTTGTAAACCTTTGATCCTACACACACATTAGCAATGTTTCCTAGACTAGCCAAGATAGGAACATTACACTAGTATCAGAGCTTTAGTCCCGCCATCCTGTGACTAAAGATAATGAGTACAGAAGAAGACCCAGAGGTCCGTGAACATGTAGGTGACAAATATGTCACTTACAACAGGCATCATGAAAGAAGGCATAGGCCTGATTTCCCCCCTTTTCCTCCTAGCTCAAAGGAAGAGGAAGAGGCACACAGAGAAGCAGAGAGAAGGGAAAAGCGTGAGGTTGAGTGTGAGGCAGAGAGGATGATAGGAGACATATATGAGCGACCAGAGGGAAGTGTCAAGGCCCCCATAGATCTAGAGGCAACTTTAATGCAGGTTGTCAATGATATGTTAGCTAGTCAATGGACCATGTCTTAGTCCTTGGCATAGGTGGTTGATAGATTGGCTAGAGTGGGCACCCCAAATACACAAGTACCGCATGAAACACATGGGAACTCGGGAGAAGGCACTAGACCCTAGTCACTTTATCGCACATACACCTCTATGAGTAGGATTCCCAGACCCTTGTTTCCTAGTTTCTAGAGGGCACCCCCGGTAGTAGCACCGCCACTGATAGAACAGAGGCCACCCACTCATGCTGACGACATTGTAGAATATAGGAGGGAGTACACAGGATTGGGTCATGACTTCCATCAGGACATGACCTTAGTTGAGTACTATGGACTTAGACTCATGAACTGCCCCAGAGAGTTGCAGAGGGGAGGACCACAACAAAAATAGGGGCATAACCTCGATTTCATCCAAAATGTTGGGAAACTCACCATCCCTTCTTTCGATGGATCATCCAAATACACCTCCAGAGCTTGGGTACATAAGCTAGACATGTATTACAAGCTCAACCAAATGACTAAGACAGAGGCCATAAGTTTCGTGACCTTACACTCGGAGGGTGAGGCACACGAGTAGTGGTATCATGGACTGGTGACATTGGGTCACAGTCACATCACCTCCTATAGGGAGTTTACATATAGGCTCATGGACAGGTTTGACAGGAAGGATCCTGAGATATTCTTCAAGGATCTAGCCCACTTGAGATAAACTGGCACAGCAGAGGCATTCATCACAAAGTTTCAGCGGGTAGCCGTGGCAGTGACAGATATATCATAGCCCAGGCTAATCATGCTATTCACAGAAGGACTCACAGATCCTTTGAGAGGATGGGTGAAGTCATACAGGCCTCCCACTTTGGAGGATTCCATCCTTCACACTCAAGATCTGGCAGACTCGGTGCCAAAGACTAAAACTTTCTCCAAATCATTTGTGCCCCAGAGGGATTGAGACAGGAATCCATTCTAGAGAGAATGGAAGGGAAAGGAAAAGTTGGATGATGAGACTAGGCAAGAGCTTATGAGGAAGAAGCTTTTCTTTAGTTGTAGAGATCCTTGAGTCCCAGGTCACGGGTGCATGGGAAAGGGAGAGATTCATTATATTGAGGTAGTAGCAGACAACGTGGACAGTGAGGAGGAGGAGCAGGACAATGGATCCACTAGTTCAGAGGAGGAGTCAGCACCAGCAGAGGAGCAGCCTCCCCGTAGACCACCGACACCGGTAGGAGCCCATCCTCTAGTAGTCCCACAACTACTAGAGCAGGCTAACAGGAGGAAACCAGCAAAGGGAGGAGTCATAGTGATAGATGCAAACCCCCTACCTTAGCAGGGTTCTGCTACCTCCCAGTCTCTGGATCATTCTTCTTCTGAGATGAAATAGCTCTTCGGGCTCCTATCGGAACCGCTTGAACAAATCCATAGGTCCCTTTTGTTCTCTGGCACAGGTCTTGAGAAAATCTGTGCACGCACCCCCTTTTTTTTTTGGCACTCTTCTCTGTTCTGACCCAGCACACCTTTCATGTTTTGGGGTTTCAGGACTCCTGCATGCGAGCTCTCCCGGGCTCCTTGTCCCTCCAACTCCCGATCATCGAAATTATGAAAAGGGGCTTAAATATTCTGGGTCCTCCCTTAGCCTTTTAGGTTTTCACGTTTCATGAGTCGGGACTCCACGTCTGTCGACTCCTGGCCTCTCGAACACCCGGGTCCTGAAATGACGAAATGACCATCCACAACAAAGCACTACCGGATTTCATTATTTGGGGAATCACAATGCAAGCATTACCCCTATTCTCTGTCTTTCAAATCCCCGGTTTCCAAAATGCTAAAGTGTCTTGGCGTTTGTTCTTTCGGGGTTTCATGATTCCAGCTACAAACGGTTCTAGGTCCTTCGAACTCTCGGACCCCGAAGTGCCGAAATCTCTCCCTATGAGAGATCAATGGCCCAGACCCTTCTGGAACCAATGGCTACAATCCCAATGGATCGATGGCTCAAAATATTTCGGGCCTTTCCCTGAAACTTTGACCGCTCTCCACGTGTCCTCCTTGATGGATGGTCCTGGTCCTTTCGCAAATTCTCCTTTCGCGATTTTTGCCTGGTCTTCTCCTTCGTTTCCCCAGTGCCAAAAACTTTGAAAACCCTCAACCCCACTGTATTGATGGTCCACCCTCATCCTAATCGACAGTCAGGATCTGATCACGATTCTCCCTTTCGTGATTTTTGGAGACTCTTCACTCTCGGTCTCCCAGTGTCTGAATCCTTGGATTCTCGAAGTGATCTGATGGCTATAGGCCTCCCTCAATCCAACGGTCCTGGCCTTTTTAGAGTTTCATGAACCGAAATTTCACGATGCCATGATTCCAAAATCACTTTCCATTCCAAACCTTGAACTCCAAAATACCGAAATTTGAGCATGAGACTTCGGGATTTCGCGAACCAGGAGTTCGCGATGCAGTGACCCCAAAATATATTGTCACTCCAATCCCCAAACTATGAAATAAAAAAATTCAAGCATGTTCTCCTTTGCTTCTATTTCTCTGTGTGCAAAGGCACCGTTCCTCCTGAGCTTCGGGACTTAGAATAAGTCTGCTCCCGCACACTCCTTGTGCTACTGAGATTTCGAGTAACTCAGCTCCAAAGTATTTCTTGTAGAGAAGTGCTTCATGCCCTCCTAGAGTTCTTCAGCTCGATGCACACCTTGTAGAGCCTTTCTCCATAGAGTGTTTAGTAACCCTATGAGTTTCTTCTCTTTGACACTTCACTTTCCTCAGAACTCGAAATGGAGTTCTCTAGTGCACTCTATGCACACCCTCAATGCCCTCTTAGCAGAGCCCTACATAAACTTCAGTAGTTCTGTCTCTTCTCTCTGTGCCTTTCCCTACACAATTCATCCTCCAAGGTGTTCAACAACCTTGAGGCTCCTCCTTGAGTCTGTGAATATTTCTGTTGTGCACTCCTTGCATGTTCTTTCTAAATCTGCAGAGCTCAGATCCGCACTCCTTGCACTGGCTACAAAACTTCCAATGTTCTATTGTGTACTCCTTGCATGGCCTAAAGAAACCAGATAGAAACCAACAAAATCACAAACAGATAGTAAAATCTATCTATAGCATACAAGTGACATTCAAATGCATAAACATACACAAACAATTCATGGGTAGGAAAAACTGCTCTTTGTATTAATTCAGAAATGTTTGTACAAGATGTTTACAAAGGCTAGACTATAACAAGTCTCAGCTCTCTCCCTCAAGACCTCTCTGCTCTAGTCTCTCCTCCTGAATCTCTACTCTAATCCTCAAGACTCTCTACTCTAATTTTCCCTTTACAAAATGACGGCTCCCATGAGCTTATCCTCAACCACCACCTTAGTGCTATCGCTATCTCAGAGTGGCACCTACTCCTATGGCTACATTACATAAATGGATGTCATAGACTTGAATGATCTAGACTTAGCTATAGGTAACCATTAAAGGAAACCTCAACCACTACCTATACAAAGGCATGATCTGGTCTCTATCAAACTTACAACATTAAATTCAAATTCAAATTTTGAAAAATGAGAGGGTTGTGCCTCTCCCTTTCATGAATGCGCGATGGATGTGTTGGCTAGCTGGTGCTTATGCTGAGTTGGAATGATGCTCCTGCATCAACGACCCTTTTTGGTGTTCCCAGGTATGATACCCTCCATATCAGAGGGATTATTTAGGGGCAACGAGAAATCACCCTGATAGATGGTGGGGCCACCCACAACTTCATCGATGCTTCACTAGTATCGAGACATGCACTTCAGATAGAGGAGTTTGAGGGGTTTGATGTTACGGTAGCAAATGGACACATAGTGGAGTGTCTAGACAGAGTTCCAAACTTAGAGATGAAGTTAGGCAACTACATGGTGAGAGACACATTTTATGTGGTTGACCTATTGGACACATATGTGGTGTTACGAGTTTAGTGGATGATTACCTTGGGAAAAATCACTACCAACTACCAAACCTTGGAAATGGGATTCAGAGATCAGGATGGGAAGAAGGTTGTTCTAAGAGGTATGTCGACAGGAGCACCCAAGATAGTTTCATCCAAGAGGATGGAGAGGATATTCATACATGGGGAGGTAGCATATGCCATAGAATGATTGATCACTACTCAGAAGGATTCAAAAGGTCAATAAAAATACCATACAGAGATCAAGAATTTATTGGGACGACATCAGCAGGTCTTTGAGGAAATTCCACCAGGGAGGCCACCTAACAGGGGGTTTGAGAACACCATTGAGTTGGAGGAGGGGGCCAAACCTATGATCACCCCCCCTATTGTCATCCTAGGAGGTTCAAGGATGAGATAGAGATGGAAATCAAAGAATTGTTGGCGATGGGACACATCAGACCGAACAACAGCCCAGTTGCTTCTTCAACTGTCTTAGTTCTGAAGAAGGATGGCAGCATGAGGATGTGCATTCATTACCGAGCCTTGAACAAGAAAACCATCAAGAACTGGTACCCTATCCCACACATTAACGAGTTGATGGATGAACTGCATGGGACAGTTTTCTTCTCGAAAATTGATCTACGCTCTGGATAAAATCAGATCAGCATCCGAGAGAAGGACATAGAGAAGATGACATTTCAATGTCATTTTAGACACTTTGAGTTCTTGGTTATTCCATTTGGGCTAACCAATGCACCTGCTACATTCCAGTTTTGCATGAACCATATATTCAGGGATCAGTTAAGAAAATTAGTCTTGATTTTCTTCGACGACATCTTGATCTATAGTCGATCATGGAAAGAACATATGAGGCACCTAGATGAGGTATTGAGCATCATGGAGACACAATAATTATATGCCAAAGAGTCCAAGCGCGATTTTGGTATGACAGAGTTGCTTTACTTAGGCCACATCATCAGTGCACAGGGGGTACAGGTGCACCAAGAGAATATCAGAGCCATTATGGATTGGTTGATGCCCAAGAATGTGACAGAATTGAGGAGCTTCTTCAGGCTGTGAAACTATTACAGGTGGTTCGTCCAAGGTTTTTCTTAGCTTGGAGCACCGCTGACAGATATTACCAAGAATGGGGCCTTCATATGGACCGAGAAATCATAGGAAGCCTTTGATCACATGAAGGATGTCATGGGCACTTGTCCAGTGTTGGCACTACCAGACTTCACCTTGCCATTTGTACTAGAGTGTGACACATCTGACGAAGGGATCACGGAATTTTTGATGCAGGGAGGACACCCCATTTTATTAGAGAGCCGAAATCTTAGTCAACCTGAGAGGTTGTACTCCATTTATGACAAGGAAATGTTGGAAATCATGCATGCCTTGACCAAGTTTAGACAATATTTGGTGGGTAGAAAATTCATGATCAAGACCGATCACAACAGTTTGAAGTATTTCCTTGAGAAGAAGGACCTCAGTGAGCAGCAATATAAATGTGTTGGTTGTGGAGCCTGATTATCTTCCTGATTCAGAGGTCCTTGATTTCAGCCATGGTTATACCCCATGAAGTATTTACACCCCAGAAGTATGTACACTCTTCCACGCGGGGGAGTGCAGAGGGGGGGTACCCCCTCTACGGGGTTTGGGGGGGCTATCCCCCCGGCTGGGGGGTTTGGGGGCAAGCGGGGGTTCAGGGGCAGTGTCCCCTGATGAGGGTTCGGGGGCAAAGCCCCCGAAGAAAAAATTGCCTTGTAAAAGTATATTGTAATTTCATTATAAATCTGGACCGTTCATTATAAGGTCGCATATCTAACGGTAGAGATTATGTTAGGGTTTTTTTTCCCTAGAAGGGAACCCTCTTTTATGAGGGAAATGTATCGCGACTATGGTTGATGGTGAATATTGTATTCTGAGAGAGGAGACTGTGAGAGAAAGAAGAGGAAGTTACAGCGGGTTTTGCTATATCTTGTATCCCTTCATTTGTTGGATAATAATAAAGGAAGGACCTGGCAATTTCTCTGGTGGACGTAGCCCACACTGGGTGAACCATGTAAATCCGTGTCTCTCTTGTATTGTGTGTCTTTTGTGTTTTGTTTCTGCATTTGTTTTATTTTATTGCTCCGCGGTCTTGTTTTTCTAACAACTGGTATCAGAGCATAAGGTAACTTGCAGGAAAAGAGGGTTCCTGGTTCAAGTGGGAGCAATGTTGGAAGATGGAAAGTTTAGGGTTGAGAAATTTAACAGCCAAAACTACCAGTTATGGAAGATGCAGATGGAAGACTATTTATATCAGAAGGATCTATTCCTACCATTGAGCGGAGTAGAAAAGAAGCCAACGGCCATGAAGGATGAGGAATGGGAGATTCTTGATAGAAAGGCTCTAGAAATGATACGACTGAGCCTGGAAATGTCAATGGCTTTCAATATTTCGAAAGAAAAGACAATGAAGGGTTTGATGGATGCATTGGCCAAATTGTATGAAAAACCCTCGGTGTCGAATAAGGTATTTCTAATGAAGAGATTATTTAATATGAAGATGTCAGAAGGTGGGTTTGTTGCAGATCATTTAAATGAATTTAATACGATTACTAATCAACTAAGTTCTGTAAAAGTGGACTTTGATGATGAGATTAGGGATCTTCTAATCTTGTGTTCATTTCCAGAAAGTTGGAATGGCTTGGTCATGGCTGTAAGTAACTCTGTCTCTGGTTCAAATACTTTAAAATTTGATGATGTTGTTGGTGTTATCCTTAGTGAGGAAATGCGATGGAAAAGCACAGGTGAGACATCAGGAAATGCATTGAACATGGAGAACAGGGGAAGACAAAAGGATAGAGGAAGGGGCTCAGGAAACTATGGAAATTCTAGGAAGGGCAGATCCAAATCCAGACTTGGAAAGATAGAGTGCTGGAATTGTGGGAAGAAAGGACATATGAAGAAAGACTGCAGAGCTCCAAAGA
>ML806921.1:14657-70003 GCA_009831015.1 Picea engelmannii | reverse complement strand
GAGTGCCATTCACCTTGCAAAGAACTCAGCCTTCCATTCAAAGACTAAGCATATATAGTTGAGGTACCACTTCATATGATCCACCTTGGAAGATGGACAATTGAAGCTGGAAAAGATACACACTAGCCAGAATCTTGTAGACATGTTAACAAAGGGAGTAACCAAGGAGAAACTGAGTTCCTGCTCAGTTTCAGTTGGTCTTCAAGAATGAAGATGAAAATGAGAAATTTTCCAGGTCCAAGAAGGTTCAAATTCCAGCATATACAACAGCGATGGAGTTGTTGAGATCAGTCTCCAAGTGGGAGATTGTTGGTTGTGGAGCCTGATTATCTTCCTGATTCAGAGGTCCTTGATTTCAGCCGTGTTTATACCCCATGAAGTATTTACACCCCAGAAGTATGTACACTCTTCCACGTGGGGGAGTGCAGAGGGGGGGTACCCCCTCTGTGGGGTCTGAGGGGGATATCCCCCCGGCTGGGGGGTCTGGGGGCAAGCGGGCCCCCAGAAGGGGTTCGGGGCGAAGCCCCCGAAGCAAAAATTGCCTTGTAAAAGTATATTGTAATTTCATTGTAAATCTGGACTTTTCATTATAAGGTCGCAGATCTAACAATAGAGATTATGTTAGGGGTTTTTTTCCCTAGAAGGAAACCCTCTTTTATGAGGGAAATGTTTCGCGGCTATGGTTGATGGTGAATATTATATTCTGAGAGAGGAGACTGTGAGAGAAAGAAGAGGAAGTTACAGTGGGTTTTGTTGTAGCTTGTATCCCTTCATTTGCTGGATAATAATAAAGGAAGGACCTGGCAATTTCTCTGGTGGACGTAGCCCACACTGGGTGAACCATGTAAATCTGTGTCTCTCTTGTATTGTGTGTCTTCTGTGTTTTGTTTCTGCATTTGTTTTATTTTATTGCCCCGCGGTCTTGTTTTTCTAACAAAATGGGTGACGAAAGTACATGAATTCGACTTTGACATAGAGTATGTCAAGGGGAAGAAGACCATTGTGGCCAATGCACTATCGAGGAGACCTGTGGCATGTTCTTTGATGGATATTTCAACATATTGGAAATCCCACTTGTTAGTGGAATATTCCAAGAACAAGTTCTCTTGTGAGGTGATGGATGGGAAGATACATGATGACCGGTATAGGGTCATTGACGATGTCATATTTTACAAGGATAGAGTCTACTTAGTGCCAGATGTAGGGCTTAAGAAGAATATCCTTAATGCAGTTCATGATTCACCTCTAGCAGGCCATCAAGGGTTTTTCAAAACCTACAGACAGATCAGAGAGAGGCTCTAATGGACGGGCCTCAAATAGGACGTTATGAGACACGTCAGTGAGTGTGTGACTTGCCAGTAGAACAAGTCAGAGCATGATCTTCCAGTAGGGCTACTTCAGCCACTCCCTATTCCAGAGCAGAAATGGGAGAGTATATCTATGGACTTCATCACCATTCTACCCAAGGTCCAGGGTAAGGACTGTATCTATGTAATGGTCGACATATTGACCAATTTTTCTCACTTCTATGACATACCAACAGAGTAAAACGTAGTTCAGGTAGTCGAGCTTTTCTTCAGGGAGGTCTTCATAATTCATGGGTTGTTGAAGAACATTGTCAGTGATAGGGACATTCGGTTCATAGGGACATTTTGGAGAGAGTTGTTTCAGTTGGTGGGGACAGAGTTGACACCTAGCACCAGCTATCAACCTTAGACATATGGGTAGATCGAGATTGTCAACAAGTGGGTTGAAGGGTATTTGAGGAACTATGTAGGAGGACAACAAAGAATGTGGGTAAAGTGGTTACATTTAGGAGAACATTGCTACAACACCACCTTCCACATGTCCATTTGTATGAAACCCTTTCGAGCATTGTATGGATATGATTCTCCCACTTTTGTAGACTTGTTCTTCGGGGAGAGCAGACCTCCCAAGGCCAAGGATTGGATCATACAGGGTTAGGAGATCCTCAAGTTGTTCAAAGAGAACTTGGAGATAGCACAAAACTGACAGAAGATAAGTGGGGATAGGCATAGGATAGAGCATAGCTTTGAGGTTGGAGATTTGGTTTTCTTGAGATTCCAACCCTATAGACAGTCATCTCTGAAGAAGAGTGGGGCTGAGAAGCTCAAACCCAGATTTTATGGTCCTTATAGGATCATGCGCCGACTAGGCGAGGTTTCTTACGAGCTAGAGCTTCCAGAGGGGAGAAAGATTCATAATGTGTTCCACATGTCTTGCCTCAAAAAGGCAGTGGGACAATTCCTTAGCACATCAGAGGAGCTTCCCCCATTGGATGAGGAGGGACAGTTGGAGTTAGTTCCAGAGGAGGTTTTGGAGTTCCGGGAGTGGAAATTGAGGAGCAGGGTCATCAAAGAGTGTTTGATCAAATGGAGAGGGCTTCTAGTAGAGGATGCTACTTGGGAGAGTGAGCAGGTGTTGCATCACCCTGGACTGTTATTGCTTGAGGACAAGCAATTTTGGGAAGGGAGGACTGTAATGTCCCTTTTCAAATAGGAGCTCTAGAGAGGAGGCTTAATGGTCTAAATCGCCCTGTTAGACTATAGCCAGGGCCAAAGAGGGGTAAACAAGGTTACTAGAGGTCACTCTAGTCACAGGTGTTATATTTAGAAAGTGACATTGAGCTAAAAAGGGTTAAAAGTGCCTTTAATTCATTATGAGATAAAAATAGAAGTCAACAGTGAATTAGGGTTTTAGTAGTGATTTAGGGTTTTGGAAGTCAACAATGAATTAGGGTTTCAACATGATTTAGGGTTTTGGAAAGCTATAAAGGAAGGGTCAGCGACTTAATTCAACATTATGCAGATTATTACTTGTCATTGAGGAGAAGAGGCACATCTCAGGAGAGATAGTTTAGTGTATTCCAGGAGGAAGACACCAGTTGGCTGATTTCGGTGTTGAAAGACACACCCTAGTCACCGGGAATATCATCCAGGTCTTCCATCATTCTTCATTGATTCTGCAGTGCTCCCATATTTCGGGTATTATAATTTAGTTGCTTATTTATATTCCAGCTAAGATCCTTTTGTCTTTTGATCTGGCAGAGTGTTGTTATTTTATTCAGGCGTAGTTGCTTATTTGTATTCCGGCTAAGATCCTTTGTCTGTTGATCTAGTCGAGTATTGTCAGTTTATTCAGTCGCATTCGGCCATTTTTTAATCCACAAAGATATCATAATACAAAATTTGCAGTCCTTTGTCATGTTTATTATTTGTATGATCATTTATATGTTGTAAACCTTTGATCCTACACACACATTATCAACGTTTCCTAGACTAGCCAAGTCAGGAACATTACAGAACATAGTTTGTTCAAATAGTAAATCGAATTCAAGGTCGTCGATGCTTTGTACTCCATCCTTGGGTAAATATAGGTTCTTATCCAAGTAATATAATGGGTCAGGTATCCTTTCCTTTTCTTTGCACAAAATTTTTTCAGGATCAAACACAGATGCTACAGGATCTGGATCAAGGTTCCCTCTGGTATAAAATTTCTTCAGAGCCAAGATTTTTGATTCTGACTACTCTATGCTACTGGTCTTATTTATTGGATTTGCTAGGGTAAAATAGGTTTTAGCCAATATAAGTGCCTGACCCATTGTTACCCTCAAGGGTTAAAACTGCAACTTTGGTCGTTTTCTCGGGGATAGTTTTTTCAATTTCGTCCCCGACAACGACACCAAAATGTTAGCACTGTGTAAAAAAATTTGGCTGATAAAAAAAATGATAGAGGTAACCTACAGACCAACTTTGAGACTGGAAACTAGCATTTCCAATCTAGAGAGGGCTCTCTTTGGGACCTAGTCTCTGATAGATAATGACTTTGGATTGTCAGCTAGATTTATGTGTTTGGGAAATGTTTATGGTTTTGCTGGCAAAGAAATAAAAAAATTTGGGCTATGGAGTCAACCTCCTGAAAATGAGAGAAATCAATGATTGGTAAATGAAAATTTGAGAGGATAAAGGATAAACATGCAATGGTCTTTTAGTTTAAATGTTTTTGTGTATGGTAGAAGAAAAAGTACATAAATCAAATCAGAGCACCATTAAAGAATCATTCTAACTTACTTAGAAGTAAACATAGAGTTTAAATGGATGAGTCTAAAGCACCGCACGATGAATTTTAAACTCTTTAGATGCTCCAATTAAACAAAGAGAACAAAGATGAATTCACAGGAAACAGGAAGTACATACATAGGTAAGATCACAATACATCAAACCACCACCATTAGAATCTTTTCTTCAAAGCTTCGAGACTTCTACATTGTTATTGCTATTCAGATTCAAAGATTGCATTCAAGAGTTCTTTGTCTACACTACTTTTCCAACCTAACTTACATTGAAAAGGCACAATATATCAAGAAAATTACGCCCCTTGGGCTGCTATGCCTCAAACTCTTCTCCTGGAATTTTGGATTCAATTACTTCCTCCCATATGACCTTTTGAATAAAGTTTGCTAAAAATGGAAACCCGACTGCACCTAGTCATAACATAACCGACGTCTTTGTCTTAATCATTAAGTCATGATTAATATTCGATCATCAGGTTGTGATGCATCAATGTTTTCTTTTATGGGATTCCCGAGTGATCGAGCACACTCTTGGAAACTCTACCACCTTGTGTAATGGTTTCTGGTTGTTGTTGCGCGATAACTAGTTGTAGCATGCACGTGGCGAGTTTGTGTAGCATACGTCCATTTTCTATCACTCGTGAAACTCCAAGTGGAAACGACGATTGGGAGGCCACACATCTCCTCCAAAACTGACATGATTTTTGCTTACACTTGTCCTCCTCAATGGGTAAGTTTACAACATTTGCGCGACAAATATTCACCACGCGGGTGCTGCATTAGACTTATTTTTTTACTAGAAGGAAACGGGACATGCGGGGAGAAATATTATGTGCCATGCTCAAAAAGAAAAAAAGGGGTTGTCTCAATCATGCCTCTAGCTTCACCTGCAGCCTTAAAAATCTGAGTGTTTTCTTAAGAGACCAGTTCCATTTGTTCAGATTATTCACTTGTCTCCACAAGGCAAAATTTCCTTTCATATTTTCTTGAGAGTTGGTAAGAGGCGCGCGGGAATTATCCATGGATGGTCTGCATTCCTTGAAGTTCTATGAGATTCTTCCCTCTAAAACCCTATGTTACTCCCGCAACTGAATGCTTACGTCTTGCGCCTCTCTGAGTTGTCTTTTGAGCCAATTTGCATTCCCTGCTCGGCTCTGCGACATTGTCGTTTCAACAATCCTTTATGCCAACAATATTCTTAATTCTTTATTTTCCTAATACAATTCAGCAATAGTGAGTTGTGCTTTCTTCAGCTGCTACGACGAATATTGACCCTCCAAGTTTTCCTCGCTTGACCTTTTCCATCTTTCATCATTTCCCCTGCTTGAACCTTCAACAGATTCTAGTTGAACAACGCACATGAGTAACCTCTCAGTAGTATACTGGGTGTGTGGTTCACTGGGAGCTTGGGTCTCCTTAGGATTCTTAATAAACCTTGGCCTACCTCTTTTCTAGGGTGTTGGATGGTGGGATGAAAAGTATTATATTTCCTTTCCTTTTCCAGTGGCCTTTTCCATTCTTGCCCCTGCATTGTGGAATGTTGTTCTCCTCGTGGATAGAGGAAAGTCTCATTTGGGGTCCCTGGTTATGTCGACTGAAATTAGAAATGAATCCCAGTGTTTGTCCAACTATCTCAATTCTTTGACTACCAATAACTTTATCAATGGCATATGGAATCAATTTTTCCTTGTTTGGTCAACCTTGGTCTGGACGTTGTCTACCATCCTTTCTAGGCTTCGATGCAAGAAGAAAGGTAGGTTCAAAGGTTTTTTCCCTATGAAGTGCATCAACAGCCTGATGTGGTATGGGTATACTCTGTCAAACCTTCCTTCACAGGTGAAATACCTTCTAATTACCTTTAAGAGATTTTGGAAAGGCTCCCAGAGGTATTGACTTGGAACGCTTGCTCCGATTTTCCCATTTAGGTAGTTGGGCTTGATAAAGTATTCATAGCACAAAACATATAAAGGCATGACTTTAAACCACTTTTAACTGCATGGAGGTATCTTCGTCGCAGCTAACAGAGTTTCCTCTGTCACTCGAAAGGTGATTCTCGCAATGGTAATGCAGAACCCATTAAACTTGAGGGTGAACTATTCATCCAACTTCGCATTGTATCCTTTGATATTATCATAATAGCACATACATCTGACCTTTTCAAAAGCTTCCTTGATCTCTGGATCTTCGTTGATTAATGCCAAGTCTTGAGGCTCATACCTCACGGCTTTGCCACTTTGCGCCTTCTTTATTATGCTTTTGGATATTGTCATGATTCCAATGTGTATTTTTTTCATACGTGTGGTAATGAACGGTAACACCCTCTCTACACAGAAAATGAGAATGATGTGCTTCACAGAGACCTCTCGAAAAGGTAATGACAGAAACTTTGCGCGACAAGAAAAATCAACCCTAGGAGTCCACCGCACGGCCACAAGGCATGATGGAAAATTTTGGAACAATAGGGAATGGACACAGTGACCAAAAACAACAGGAGGCTTGTAGCAATAGGGAATCACAACAAAAAATTATTGCGCGGTGGAAAGGTACTGGGAGACTTGAAGTGAGAAAGAGAATTTAGGCGCAGAAAGAATTCAACGTGACAGGAAGAAACTCCAAAGAAGAGAGGCTGACCACGAGAAGAACTATCGTCCAACACACTAGCTCGCAGTGAACTCCAACAGGCTTTAAACAATGAATGAAAATGAAGGAGACGTGAAAACTTGAATGAACAGATTCACAATACAAACGATGACAAGCATCCTTCCCACAATGAAAGGCTCCAGGACTTGCAGAAAAAACCACAGATAATGCACTAATCCAGAAGGTAAAGGAGAGGCATGTGAGGTGACCCATATTTATACTTGAAAGGCAAAGGAGAGGAATCATAGAAGAGGACAATAAATCCATGGTGACGAGAAGTTTGGAAGAAAGCTGGATATTTGTGCAGCAAACTCATGCGATGGGTACACTTCAAAGTGTGCAAAGTATAGATGATAAGAGCGACAGAGTATACATTATTTGAGCATTATGATTTTTTACCTTTATGACTTCATAATTAGGTGATGATGTTCGTTATATCCATCGACATGACCTTTATCCCAACAAATTTCCTCGATCTATGTAACGAAAATTCCCCTTTTCTTACAGGACTCAATCTTTGGGGAAAGGGACCTTTAGAATTCGCACATGACTAATCATTACACCTTTTCCCGACTCAAAAGGATAGCAATGAGACTTGTTGATTTCAACCCATTCATTATTCGGTTCCTGACCTCACATGATTTTACACCTGAACTATGACTCATCTAGGACTGACTCTAACTGTAAAAATTACAGTGATAACACTATGGAAACCCAAAAGACAACTCTATCCCATTTTTGGATGTTCTTATCACTCGTCTTCTTGATGGATCCTTCTCCCACCAAGTATACAAAAAGAAGACACACACCGATAGATACCTTCATTCCAATTACCACCATCACCCAAGTCAAAAATATGTTGTCCTTAAAACCTTGATCACTCAATCCCTTTGCATTTATGCCCCTCAATTCCTCACCCAGAAGAAAGCCCACCTAAACAAAACCCTTTGTCCAGTGACTACTTTCTTTCTCAAATCAACCAAGATTTTCACTCAATCAAAAAACCTAAATAAAAAATTACCTCTTCCTCATCCCCTCCTCATGATCTCATATCCCTCCCTTATATCTAGGGTAAAACCAATCATATTTCTAAACTTTTGGCTAAGAAGATTATTAATATTGTGTTCAAACTCTATAAAACCGTTAAACAACTATTTAGAACTTTTGAAGATAAATCTGACCTGAATCTTGGCTTAGGAGTTTACAAAATCCCTAGCTCATGTGGAAAATATTACATAGGCCGAATTGTAAGGTCCTTCAAATCCCGTATTAAGGAGTATATCGCCGATAATACCCACAACCACATCTCCAAATTAGTTATCGTCGAACACTCCTTTAAATACAAGCACCTAATTTGTTTTGACCAAACAAAAATATTAGCCTCAACTCCTCATTACTCTTTCCTAATATGGAAAGATTTTAAAATTGAAAAACATCCTCATAACTTTAATCGCGAATACAGATACAAACTAAGCCAATCCTGGAATCCCACCATTCACCACCTAGAACACTAGTCTTCCTCCATTTTGTTATGACCCAAGGAGAGCATATATGGGACTAAATGTATATGATATGACCCCAAGGTGGGGCATATATGGGCCTAAATGTACATGTAATGTGTAAATATATATGTAATAGGTTCGTCCTAATAGTTAAGGGGCCTCATGTATAGGTGTGAATATGTATATATAGAGATCATGTATTCATTATTGTAGACATGTGAATTGTGAGGTACATAAGTATTTGGTCATGTGGAGGAGGTTATCCTATTGTTTAAGGAGTTATTGTGTAACTTATCTATCTTGGATTTGTGCTACAAGCTCACATTTTGTACATGGTGTGTACTTCTATTCTGTTATGATATTTAAAGAATTTGGAACACTAGAAGTTTACATGTCAATCTCCAGATTGTTGTCCTCCTTTCCCCCATCCTTCTGCCCCCTCTTATTGTTTCTTGTCTTTCATTTTCTTCCCGTAGTCAATTTTTTTTCTCCGCTTGACTGATTCTCTTTATTTGATCTTGCTATCAATTTGATTCTTCTCATTCTACAATATTCTTTAATTATTTTTAATCTATCTTAATAATTTATTTATGCTCATTAATATTTTATTACTTTTCCCAACGATTAGTTTTATTTTCATCACTTTTTATCACCCTATCCTCTATCAATATTACATTTATTTTTGTTTAACTCCATTATTTCAATCCATTATCATAATGCTCTTTTATTCTCTATAAATTTCCTTAATATTTTGTCCCAACGGTTAACATTAATACTTTAATATTATTTCCCAACGACTATATTTTTTTCCTCTTTTAAATTCGAACCTCATCACTCTTCTTCAATGTATTAGTTTCATTTGTCTCTGATGATGGGTGGATTATCCATTCGAAATGTTGGATGTTTCAAAACTCCATACTGCTGGAGTTACTTCACACACACCTAGGATTTATTTTTCCTAAGGTTATTCATTGTTTATTAGTCATAATTTGTCATTATCTAGTCTCCTATATTTTAGGAGAGAATATTCCACCTGGAGAATATTCTCTTTCAATTGACACTTTAGTTTGACTAGTTGAGTTGAGTTTAGATGTTGCATTGGTTTTGTCACCATGCAACATTGGAATCATCACCAACTCACTACTCTTTGTTCATTCAGTTAACTAAAGACTAGTTGACTATTTAACTCAGCTAGGTGGCAGTTCACTCCCTTAACTGTCTAAGAGACTAGACTAGGTGGCAGTTTACTCTTGTAACTATTGGTGTGTGTCCAGATCAATCTAGACCACCACTATGGGTCATTAGTTACTCATGTATCCTATATCTATTGTAAATTATTTACTCTTTGAGTGTGGAATATATGGTTAATGAGAATTCTTCCATTCTTTCTATCTTGCTTCTTCTTTCTTAATTTCTCTCTGCAAATGTGTGTAGTATTTTCTAGCTAGATCTATTTTAAATTCGAACCTCATCACTCTTCTTCAATGTATTAGTTTCATTTGTCTTTGATGATGGGTGGATTATCCATTCGAAATGTTGGACGTTCCAAAACTCCATACATAGTGTATATCTAGAAAACTTTCTAACAATATATTTGCATTCTAAGAAATGAAAGTAGTATCTCCCTACTAGGAGACTTTAATGCTAGAACTGCAACTAATCAAGCTATTATCTTAAGCAATCACTCCAAACTTGATCCTTTATGGCTAAATACGAACCTTGTTTAGCTGATAGATACAAGAGAAATTCAGAAGACTTGACCAAGAGTTTGTATAGTATCGAGCTAATCAAGCTTTCTAGTTCTCAATATCTAAGCAATTGCAATGTTATAATGAAGTGACCCAAACCCAACCAAATGAATTGTATCCATGGGTTGTGTAGCAGTGTTATGGATTATGTGATTTCATATATTCCTATTTACAACCAAATAGTAAATTTTGACATTTTAAACGACCACGAGTCTGATTCTGATCATAGAACTCTTACCCTAACTCCAAATTTTCTCTTGCACAAAACCCCCTTGAAAATAAATTTGATAACCAAAGACACTTAATTTTTGAAAAAAATAAATTTGATCTCTTCTTAAAGGACAAAAACACTAAATTAAATATTCTATCACATAAGAACAATATTAAAGACATATATCATAATTTTACAACAACCCTCTCTACCTCCATAAAAATATTATCTATCGAAGTGTTATGTAAAACGAAGAGTAGAATTCCCAACCCTTGGTATGATAATGAGCGTAATCTTGCAAGAAAATCCATTATGGATACCTCTAATGAGTCCTTGAAATATGATAATATTAATAGATACAAAATCCTAATTAAAAGGAAAAAAGGGCACTACATAAATAAAAAGCAAAAGAGTTTTTTGCACCTATCTAAGATAGATCCAAACAAATTTTGGAAGCAAATTTAACACGCAAAAATAAATAAAATGATATGATTCCCCTTATAGACTGGAATACCTACCTTAAAAATATTTATGAATCCTGTATGTTAATAATAGCCCTCAAATGCCCTACTCTTGCATACATGGCATTGGCCCTCTTACTTGAATAATTTGCCAAAGCATTGTTGAGAAGCTCTTCTTAAAAAACCTTTTTTTAGAACATGTACACACCATGCACCACTGCATCCCGCGTACATACACTTGTTGCATGCTAGACAACCCATGTACATACAATTTCTGCATGCTAAACATCCCATGTATGTTTGCAAAAGTTGCAAAAATTAAAAAGTTGTAAGGAATTCAGTGAAATTCACAGGCTATTGGATGTTTTCCAAACAATTCACCTTCTATATCCCATCACCTAACCGAATAACCATCCTTTTGTCATATAAAAGGAGGTCTTGGGGTCTCATTTCACATCCAACTAAAAGAACAGTGAAACTCTGCCCAATTTCACTTCCCTTCCTTGCCCAAGATTTTGCTACCTTTTGTGAGATATTGCCTCAACATTCCCTCATCAACCCCTTCTTCCATTCAATCCATTCCCTTCCCTTGAGGTGATCAGAAGATTGATAAAAGAGGCCTAATGAAGGTGCACTTGAAGCATTGTAAAGAGGAGCCTAGAGCAGGTTCACGGAACGGTGGCTGGCACAAATTGTAATTTTCAGTCTTTGTTTGATGAATAAAATAATCTCTTTTCCCTGTCCCAAACAATGATGTTTTGTGTATTTTCCTTGATTTATACATAGCATTTGATATATAAACCTAAATCATGAATAGAAATAACATGCATGTAGTCAAGGGGTTCTAGTCAACTCCAAGGTGCATAACAATTGTCCATGCCCTGTAAGTCTTCCTTGTATTTTTATTTGATAAAAGACTCAGAGGTGTACACACCATGTTTTGGGACAGCCCACATACATATATGCTTTGCACAGTAAAAAACCCGTGTACATACGCAAGTTACTGATGTAACAACCCGCGTCTCTGTTTCATGAAAGTATTTTTTAAAAGAGGGAGTTTGCCTCTTTCCTGATAGAAGTTCACACTTCTCAGGACTTTCTTTAATCAACCATAGTCTCTATCTATGGCCATAGCTTGGGTATAGGTTCCAGTTTACTTGTTTCCTTAGTTTTCTTGTGTTTTCCCTAAAAGGTTTTAAGCAAGATGTCGAGTCTTAGACCTGCCTTTTTCATTTCTTGGTTGAATCCCTACGATCCGCAGTGGGATGAAGGTCTTTCCCAATCTTGTTTTAGTTTTCTTTTTATCCTTTTTTACTTGCTTTGAAAAAAAAAAAAAAATTTACTTCTGTTTTTTCTCTTTAAAGCGGTTAAAAAAAAAAATCATTTTCTTGCATTTCAATTTGGTAAAGTAGTTAAAGTTGTTATTTTCAAAAGGAAAAAGAGACTTTATTTTCAATTTCTTCTTGATTTCCTGAAACATAAGTAGCTTGTATTCAAGCGAAAGCAAGTTTTAGGATTTCTTTATTTACAAGATCTTGAAATATCAGTTAGAAAAGTTGAATTTACAAAGAGTTAGTTACAAGCTTTGCTTTTAAATTCGAAGTAATTTTGCTTTCAAGTGATTTAAGTCTCTCCTCATTATTCAACTCTTTATAAAACCATTATTTTCACTAATGTACCTTTTTAGTAAAACAAGCCTTAAAAATAATGCCTAATCGAAAATACATTAGACTTTTTTGTTTGTAGGGTTCATAAACTAGTTTAGGGTTTTAGGGCCTTGAATTAGGTTTGAAGAGGAAATTCTTCAAGAACACTTTAAATCAAACATTGGAGTCTCAGTTAGGGAGTGCTTTAATTCGAGTGTTGTAAGTGTTACCCGGGACCCCCCTCTAAAACAGGGGATAAACACGAGGACAAGTAAGGGAAAGAAGAGGAGATAACCCCTCCAAAGTTGGATTGAACATAGTGGGGATTGTATATTGAGGGTTTTTCTAGGGAACAATATCGACTACATTTTCCTATGGATATTTGTGGACCTTGAATCCATTCGAGATCCTCTATTGTCTTATGGACCATTTTCTTTCGATACCCTTGAAGGGATTTAGACTTTTTATCCTTCTGATTACGATATACCAAACTGTCGACTGTACTCGCCTAGTAAATTAATATGAGTTGGCAACCTAGTTGCCCATATTTTAGGGACTTACATAGGTGACTACGAGGGTATACTGTGGAACCTAGGGCGACGTCGGATTGCACTTCAAAAATTATACCCGGAGGGTGCTTCCGTGTTCAAGTTGCACTTGCATCGGTTAGTTGCTCTAGTGTCGATTGGTGTAATTGTCCTTCATACTAGATAGTCTACTGCTTGATTTGTCTTTAGGAAACTTTTTAGTGTGTGCTTTGTGTTCTACGCTAGTCAAGCCTTACTATGTCGGTTGTTCATTTCAAAAAGTGGAATATAAATAGATCTGTTGGTCATGAAGGCTTCAGGGCATGTCGTTGGTTACTTTGGAGCCACCTCCACCACCATTGAGGTAAAGACTTGACCAAGAAGGGTCGTTCGAAGCGACCGGGACACATGAAACTGTGCTCGAGCCTCCTCTGCGAGGAGACTTTCTGAATCCGGAGGAACCTACTATTTTTTACCTTGAAGCAGAGGTTCTTAGGTCAGCTAAGTTGGAGTCGATATTAAATCAGGTTGTCCCTCCCGAGGTGATATATTCTAAGCACAAACTAGTCCTACTAGCGGTAATGAAAGTGAATGTTGCTACTTCGTCTAGGAGTCTTCATACTCCCATTAAGACTATTAATTCAGGGGGCATCCTACCTCCTCTCCAACCTTCTCTAGTCAAGAACACATTGGTCTTGACTCCATCAACTTTAGGTAGTGGTTTGATATCGTTATCAACTTCAACCATTGTTTTTCTTACTTAGAGTGTGGCCGGACCTCCCTTCTCATATGGGATGCCTGGCTTTGATACAAAATTGGTTCTTACTTATTATACCTTACATACTATGGGTCTAGGGGAAGGGAGCTTGAACGATTCCATGCAAGGGTTAACTAGGGGCACTTATGTCCCTTTTAATGATATCCCTTACGGTGGGGGTCATACACCTCCTCCTTCCCCTTCACTCGGTGGTGCTTTTTAGCAGCCAATTAGGCCAAACTCTAATTATAGCTTGTTTGGTGGAGGCAGTTTAGGCCCTTCATCTTATACAACATCCGTGGGATCTATTTCATTCTCTTTGTTTGGTTCATTTGGGAACAATTATTTTTCTTTAGTTGTTGTCTCGACTGGTGGCAACCCCAGTTTTGGTCAACAGAACCTGGTGTAAGGTACTATTCCTTCATAGGGAGCGACAACTGGAGTTTTCTCCACATAGGATCTTTGGAACCCTTGGCAGGGATCAGTTCTCTTGCAAGGGATGTTAGTCAGGGGAAACCCCTTCCATAGAAAATGGAACCTCGGGTAGGGCTCCGTACCCATGCTCGTCGGATCGGTTGGGGGCATCCCCTTCCAAGGTCCTTGGAACACAATGTAGGGAGAAATCCTCACACAAGCTATGTTGTCCAATTTTTGGAGTCATCTGATGATACCCCAAAAGACACAGATACCCTATCTTGGTCAAAGCCATGTTTTCTACCAAAACCCTAACCAACAGTCCAACTTTTCTTGACAACCTGGTGCTAGTCAAACTCCAGGACCCTCTTTTCCTATAATAGTTCACAACTGAAACTACCATTTCTGGAAATGCTACATCTGCCATACTTTTAGAGATTACTGAATGACCCATTTTTTCATGATTCGCGTTGGCTCCCCATGCCAATTAAGTTTCCTTTGGATATTCCAAAATTTGAGGGAAATCCTGGCGAAGATCCAGGTGATCACCTGACGAATTTTCATTTATGGTGCTCATCAAACTCGCTGAAGGATGACTATGTCCAGTTGCACCTTTTTCAATGCACACTTATAGGGGGTGATATGAAATTGTATATTGAGCTCGATCGCTCGAGGTACTCTTACTTCAATGAATTGGAAATGGTCTTCTTGAACCATTTCCAGTTACCTGTGAGATATGATCCCGGCACCAAATTGTTAGCCAACTTTGATCAAACCAAGTTCGACCACATCTATGATCATATCCGATAATGGCGGCATAGAAAGATCTTAATTAAGGTCAAGTTCCATCCTAATTTCTTGCTTGGGTGGTTCTTGAAGTCTTTGGTGCATTGTGTATCCAAGGATGTAGTGACTTTCGAAGTGTTTTCAGAAGAGGAGGTGATCATGAGATCCAAACAGCTTGAATTGATTTACTCTCAGTCTGGCATGCTCTATGAGATCTTTCCATATGTGTTGCGGTATACTCTTGATAAGGCCAAGAAAAATTCTAGAACCCATGCTAATGGTATTGAGGGCTTATCACAAAGCAAGTCCATGAACCTATTGTCGAATCAATTTCAACAATTTTCGATACAACAGATCGTGGCCAACTAGACTCTACATTCATTTGTTCCCCCTAACTAGACATCGGATGTACATAGTGTGCATTAGACGAATACCAAGATAAACTAGTAGCTCGAGGGAAAGAAGAAACAATGGAATACGAAGGGTAAAGGGGACAAAAAGGCTACCAATAATGTTGGCAAGGGAAAAACAGAGAAGAAGAAGTCGAAGTATTTGTGTAATCTCTGCACGGAAGACCACCCGGCTCATCTATGCCCTCGACTTCCAAAAGCTCAGAATATATTAGTGTAACAACAACCTGTTGTCCTGACAAACCCTTTTCCACAAGGGAAAAACATGGCTTAGGCTTCAACATCCATGAGCGCAATAGGGGGTAGTCAGGGAACCCCTACGCCTACCAATAACAACTTGACCGCAAATATTTACATGATGAATGTCGAGGATAATTTAATGACCAGGGCCTAAGACTACAGAATGATAGAATTTGTCAAAAAGGGAAAGGAATCCACTAATCCACCATATCCTCTCCATATTGAGAAGGTGGTGGGAGAAATGATGACTTGCATCCATAAAGGTGTGTTTAAGAAGGCTTCTCATAATCCAAATGCGAGGGCCACTCATAACTACTCTATTGTAGAGGATCTGGCACAGACCCCTTGTGCGATGTCCACTTTGGAAGTCCTCTAGAGTTTCCCCTTGCAGAGAAAATTTATATTTTCCGCCTTGGGAGCGGCATAGACTTGCAACCCAGAAGCAATCGTTTTTTATCCAACCAACTTGAAACCCCGTCTTCCTTACCACGTTGCTTTTCATATAGTAGTGTCTTACACCATGAAATATTTTACGCGGAAAATTTTTCATACAGTGGTTGATGAGGGTCCCTTGACTTGTGTGATTTCGTTGGCATGTTGGAAGGCCATTGGCCAACCATGGTTATCTCTGTCACCTACATTTCTTACTGTGTTTGATAGTCAATCATTTATACCACACAAAATTATTCCTTCCTTCCCCATGTAGTTGGGAGGTAAAAATGTGTGTGTCAAATTTGAAGTGGTCGATGCACCTCTCGAATACAACCTGTTGTTAGGAAGGAGTTGGAATTATGTGATGCATGCAGTGGTTGCTACGGTTTTTTGGGTCTTGTTTTTTCCGCATGAGGACAGGACTGTGACCATTGACCAGTTGTCCTTCTCTTGTTCTGACCCTTCATCGGGGGCTTCCACGGTCCTAATGATTGATAGTCTGCATCTCGACACTGTCAAATTAGGTGTTGGTTTGTTTCCATCATTTATGGAAACTTTTGATTCTCATCTCCTTCTAGCGATGTAAATCCTAAATCTTATCTTGGTCCTCGGGTTTGGTTTGAATCTAATTGTTTTATTACAAGTATCGTCATTTCAAAAAAACTACTTTAACGATCCATGGGATTTACCTTCCCCATCATCTTCGATGGAGGGGAAAAGGAATTTTGGCATGGCCATGCCCTTCTCCGTGGCTGAAGTTGCATACAACATTGTCCAACAGACTTTGGTCAACCCCGATCTGACTCCCGCACAAGAGTTAGATCCGGTTCTTGAGCCAATTTGGGCTCAATATTCTCTTGCCACTCAAGATCCTTTAGACTTGGTATTTCCCTCTGACGAGGAGATTCTTGAGGAAATGATTGGTCCCGATAGACCTTGGGATTATCTACATCATAGATCTTACTTCCTTCCTGAGTTAAGGATAATAAATTTGGGAGAATTTATTTCGACCGTGAATGGAGATAATTTTTTTCCTATCAATCCTTTGGATACGCACGAAGTTTATGCCGAGGGTAACATGGAAAACATCGCTACAATGTTTCAATAAATATCTCCAAAACCCCTAGCGTTCTGGAGAATGTTTTTTTCGGAGTGGATTTCTCCCCTGAAGATATTTGAACTTACACTGAGTTATTCAAATAATTCCACGACGTTTTTTCCTGGTCTTACAAGGAAATGACAGGAATCGACCCAGAAATTGTCGATCATGAAATTACGATTTATCCTGATGCCAAACCGGTCCGAAAAAATATTTGTTCAGTCAATACTCAAAAAGTGGTAGCAATCAAGAAAGAAGTAGAAAAACAGATCAAAAACGGTTTTGTCTACCCTCTATAGTTGACAAAATGGGTATCAAACTCAGTTATGGTTAACAAAAAACAAGGCACGATTCACATGTGAATGGAAGCCTGTGATTTGAATAAGGCCTGCCCGAAAGACAACTTTCCCACCCCGTTCATTGATCATATCATTGATGAATGCATAGGTTGTGAGGTATTTTAGTTCATGGATGGTTTCTCACGATACAATTAGATTCAAATCAAACCTGAGGACCAACATAAAACAAGGTTTATTTGTCCTTGGGGCACGTTCACGTATCGTAAGATGCCTTTTGGCTTGAAGAATGTTGGAGCTACCTTTCAGCGGGCCATGTCATTTTCTTTTCATGACCTTAGACACATAACTGATGCATACCTTGATGATCTATCATCATTCTATCGCAAGAAATATGATTATCCCACCCATCTTTCTAATCTTTGAAGGATGTCGCTACTATCAGATTCACTTGAATCCTAACAAGTGAAGTTTTTGCGTGACGTCGGTCGTCTCTTAGGTTTTATTGTATCAACAACAAGGAATAGGGTCAATCCTCTCAAGGTTGAGGTGATAGTTCAATTGCCTCCCCTGTACACGATACCCTAACTTCAGAGCTTACAGGGGAAAGCAAATTTTCTTCGGCGTTTTTTCGTGAATTACGTCGAGATCACTAAAGGGTTTATGTGTCTCTTGAAACAAGGGGTCCCATTCTGTTGGGATGAAGTTGCTCAACACTCCTTTGAAGCGTTGAAATGCACCCTGATGTTTGCCCCTCTGCTTTGGCCTCCTGATTATAAAAAATATTTCTTGTTGTATTTGGTTGTTGCATAATCGAACATCGGCATGGTCTTGGTTCAAGAAGATGATCTTCTCGAGGAGCATGTTATATTACCTTAGCCAAGGCCTGGATGAACCAGAGTTGATCCAGGGGCTCAAAAATCAAAGTGCTAGGAATTTCTTCAAAATGGACTTGTGTGTAGGCCTCATCCTCATGATCCCAACGTAACTCGAATAGGTTCAAATGGACGTCGTATGTGAGAGATATCGCATTATGTCCGTTTTTCCAAACAAGAAAAAAAATTCTAATTGTACAGTCCGTACAATGCTGATATGGTAGATGATCATACAGTATGTATGACCGTACAGTGACATGGTAGTGTTGAGTTGGCAGGATGACTCGGTAGGATGTGTGGCATACATGTGGTCGAATGGTTTGCTGACACATGGCATCTGGGTGGCAAGTAATATGGTGCCATGTGGCCTAGTCGTGAGTTTCCATGTGGCACCCCTCCACTGTATAAGAGAATGTGGTAGTCCGTGGGGGCCGGACACCCGGCCTTCGAGCATGCATGGAAATTCTTTTTCATAGGTTGGGCCACCAACCCGCCTGTGTGTTGTTTCTTAACCTTATGTCTTGGAATAATTATTTAAGTTGCAACATATGTTATGTCAATAAAGATAAGGGTCAGGGCTAAGGCCCCGCCCCTGGTCCATATTGCAACACATACGACCATTCCATAATAGTTGGCACATGGAAAGGTAAGCACATTGTTTATCCCAGAATGCTCGGGGTGTTTTTCCACATGACCGATGGCGTGGTTTGTGCAAAAATTTAGCCATAGGGGCCAAATTAAGTGTTGGGACATGGCCATATGCCCCCCATGTGTCCAACACTTCCACCCAAAGGGGCGCTAATCATGTTAATGGTTTGACATTTTTCCATGAATTGTGGAGTGCGCGTGGTACTAGGTTTTTGGCCCAGTAACGTTGTGGGAGTTGGGTTCGTCACACACATGTGCGAATTGGAGAACCAAAGACAAGCTTGAAGGGGAAATTTTCCAGGAGGATATCTTCTTTATTTTTTGGCCAAACCAGGTGCAGAAAGAGCCAAATAGGGGTTTTTGGATGTTCTGGACCCATTGGAGCCATCTATTTGGTATTTTGAGCAATGTAAAACATTTTTTTTTTATCACTTTGAGAAAATAATACAAAATATACATTGGAAGCTAGACCGGGAGATGTAGCCCGAGAGAGGGGTGAAGTTGGAATAAGGGCAGACCTAGGGTTCAATGCTTCAACAATGCACCAACAAAACCCTAACTACCGACCCTTTCAAAAACATGTGCAAAGAATATGAAGTCTCACCCTAGGTAGAGGTAGGGGTGGTTGCAGGACTCAAATGTCTACAACCTAGCTAGGACACAGATCTATGATTACACCACTCTAACAAAGCACTTAGCAATTAACATTCATCAATATCTAACCCTTATCCAAATCACAGATCTGAACCCTAATTACAAAAAAACACAGTATTCAACCAGATCTTAACACATATAAGAACTTAGCAAATGGAAAAGGATTAGATCTTGCATTTAATCACATCACTTAAGCACTAAGCTATCATACTAGATTCATCTAAACATTCATTACTAGACTAAGCTTAAATAATATGAACAATATAACAACCGTAATAAACAAAGCAACCATAACACAGGATATACGTGGTTCACCCCAGTGTGGGGATATGTCCACCAACTCTTCTCTTCTTTAGTATCTTATGTCAATCTTCTACAAGCACAGAGCCACATGAACCTACTCCACATAGGACAGGAAATCTGTGTGCACATCTCCAGATCCTCCTTCCCCGAGCTAGGTTTAAGCACAAAGCCTTCTTACAATATGCACACAAGCTTCTTACAATAACTTGCCCTTAGCTCTTCAAGTTCTCAACACACAATAATCACAAAGCCTTTTCAATCACATAGATAAAACTCTAGAACTCAACATCTTTGCCTCTTATTACATTGCCTGGATATTTATTTATACATTACAGAAGGGCCTAACCATGGGTAAACCCATGGGATGACATCCCCATACCCGTTACATAAACACTAATCCAAAATATTCCCTAAAAAGGGGTCAATATCCCATGATCTCTGCTTTGACTTGCGCTCCGTCTTCGACCAACCTGTCGAAGTTCCAAAATATGTCAAACATGACCAAGGATCTCCAAAACTTGGTCAAGGGCCAACAGGCCCCCAACACTCACCTGTGACTCTACCCAAGTCACTCTTCTCTTGGTAACTCTTCCTCAAACACCTCAAGCTTGGCTTGAGATGCTTCGACCTGCTACTTCGCCAAGGCCTCCTTCCCAATGAACTCTTGAATAACTACCTCATTCACAGGTTCCTCTAAGCACTGCTCTACTGAAGTGACTACTTGTTCCAGCTCTGCTCCTCGGCCTTAAATCTCCTCAAAAGGTAGGCAAGTTGCATCCTGGACTGGCTGGAGCTTCTGAGTCACTTCCATGACTTTTCTTTGTAGGGCATGGACCTATTGTTGAACCGTGCACTGTTCTTGGGATATTTTCATTCGCTCAACCATTGAAAAGGAATTCAACTGCACTTGTACTATTGTTTCTTGATGCTTTTCTTCCTGGAGATGCGACTCCAATGTATTTAGTTCAGGATCCTCTGTAAGGTGCTCATAATTCTATGCACTTCGATGCTAAGATGTTTACATTCCAAGGCTAATGCCTTGATTATCTGGACTACACTTTGGGCAGTTTCTTCTAGTTGGTATCGCACTTCCTACAGAGTACTTGGTATTGCTTGTAACTCCAAATCGGCTACTCTCTATTAAAGTTGTTGGATGGTTGCAGCAAGCTTCGCTACTGGACTCTCCACTGGGTCTTCTTCTATCTGTTCCAAGCCTGTCACAACGCGAAGTGCTATGTTGAATGCTTCTTTAACTCCAACCTACTCTGTGAGCAGTTTTTATTTCTCTTTCTGGATCTTTGCTTTATCCTTTTTGAACTTGATTTGGAGGTTGTCCTTCTCTTGTTGCGCAACTTGGAGTTGTTCTATAACTTCCTCTTATGCCTACTTCAGGGCCACTTTGGCCTGTTCTTTTTCTTCCTACACACAACGAAGGTGAGCTTCGATCACATCAACTATTCTGCGGAGTTGGGAAGGATCATTTCCCAACTTTGTTTCTTCTGATGGTGGGGGCGCAGTGGAAACTGCGCAGCTAGAGTGAAGGGCATGTTGTACCCCTCTCAGTTCTTCTTCAATTCTTTCATACATGGTTTCTTTTTTTTCTTCATTCCTCTGTGAAATATCTTCTGAGGCATCTGATACAGCTACGATAATGAAGTCGAAGTTATCAACCGTGATTACATTTTGCATCTTCTACTTACTAGATTTGGACTTCCTTCACGATGTAGATTTCGTGGGGGAAAACTTTCTTTTCTTGGATGTCTCTGTGTCATTAGGGGAATTCTGCAGTGGTGCTACTTCGACTTGCTTCTGTTTATATTCTTCCCCATTTTTCTCTTCTTTTTCTACTTCGTTACCACCTCCTCCGCTAGGTGAATCTGATGTAGTTTCTTCTGATGTGCTGCGTATTTCTTGTACATCTTCCTTATTTTTCTTCCTGCTACTGTTGGGTGCATCAAACTCTTCGCAAGTAAGCATCAGATTTCCAATGAGGTCGAGGTCAGATAGTTCCACCCGATCGACTGGTATAAGGAACTTTGAAGGCCATTCCTTAGTGATTTCTTCCAGGTCCTCCTTTGTGATCTTGTAGTAGGACTAAAGCTCTTCTTTACTTTCGTCTATGGTGGCAGTGATATAAATAAAATGCCTATCTGCGCAGAACTTCATAAGAGGCATGAAACTGTCTAGGATATTCGACATCATATGAGGGAAATATTCAATAGCCCTCTTCAGCTACAAGTAGTAGGTATGGAATATTGTGTTCGACTACCATTGTTTCCCCATATCGCTTGAATACCAGAGTGTGGTGAACTTCACAACTAGTGGCTTGAATGGCTCAATGTCAGGGAAGGTTGCACCTTCCGGCATCTCCCAAGAAGTGAATGTCATGAGGATCAATATACAACTAAAATGGAATTCATAGCCCTAATCCTAAGCTTCACGATATTCCAGTTCTAACTGATTGACTAGGTAACTAGCCCAGTTCATCTGTAGTCCTTCCACGCATTTTCCTGCGAGGTCAACGACAAACCCTGTGACCTACGTGGGTCTGTTCTTTCAAATTACATTACCAACAATCAACTAGAAATCAATTCACACTCCACCATTTTGAATGGAGGCTACCTTGTAGCCTCGTGTCCCCTTCTCTACATCGTCATAGGTGTCTTTGATCTTCTGCGCCAAGGCACAATCTGCAGCCTTGCCTGGATAAAATTCTTGTGGGTCTGGTCCCTGCATGGTTAATCTAGTGATCCTATGGATCAATGACAGATCAATGGTGATGCATATCTCTAGCCATAGATACCCACCATGGAAGCACGACAACAAGAATTTAATGCACGCGTTAACCTCCTGACTCCTTCCAAAATGTTTTATCTTCATCATGTTCAATACAATGGACGTCACGATGTCCATAGTCCATGGTTGGTGGATGACTTCCTCCCATTGGTCTTGGTCAAATATTTGTGAGGTGTGAGCATGACATAGTTGTTGTGGTCTCCTAGGTTATAGTCACTGATCTTCAAGGTTGGAATCCTCTCCAACTGCGGTCTCACTTCTTGTATTCCCTTTGAAAGGTACGCAGTGATGACTGTGTAGTCGAAGTCCCTCGGGACACTATCATGACTCACCACATCGGCCAGGGGAGGGATGTAGTCAGGCAGGATGTATGGGATTAGATTTGCATTCGCCAAGTCATCATGATGCTTGGTTCTTTTTTTGGTCACAACTCAAGATGGTCCAGATCCACGAGCATTCGACGGGGAGGCTTGCACTCCTCTCTTCGATGAGGCTTGGATGCTTACGGACATCACCTTCTCGGCCATGAGGTCTATTAGAACCTCTTCGATGGATTTTTCTATTGCGCTAATTGCATCTGACATGCACACTCGAGATCTGATATCTCAAGTCGATGAACAATACTCAATGTAACATAATGGATGGCGAGGTCTCAATGATCACTGCGTGAAATTAACTAGTTCTCTATGGGCTCGGATTATCACAATTGGCAAAAGTGTTACAGGTGCAATTCTCGACGAGATAAATAGATATTCTCGTAATGGACTCTTCCAACGGACATGAATGCTTCAATCAATGCAGTTCCATCCATTATGGTGTGGTCCCAACAGTCCAAGGGCAAACGTTCCGACAATAACTGTGTTTCTAGCTATTCTGGAGCATCGTTCTAATGGTCTGGACGCCTCCAACGGTCATATTGCTTCACTATGGTGAAGTGCCAATATGTGTTGTACTGATACTCTGGTGGAGTTCAAGTTCTAGAAACCTTCTTTCTGTGAAGTCTTCCCTGGAACTTTGTGCAATTTTTCTAACTTTTCTCTCTTCTTACTGAGCTTTCTAGCCTTCTTTCCTGTGATCTGAATCACTAGTTTACTCTTTCCATTATCATTCTTATCTCATCTTTGCATGATAAATTCACACTGTGAAGGGTCTTTCATAGGGTTCAAGGGTAATACTTCTTCTCTTTCTGGGGTAGGTGCTTTACTCTCTTATACAGATAGGTGTCTCCAATCTTCTTGTGTCTTTTCAACTTTGACGTCCATTTCTTTGGTATTTAGTAGCTTCGACTGGTTCTCTTGTTCTTCCAGTAAGTGCGCTATTATCCTAGCCATGAAATATCTTAGTTCTTTCCTTTTTTGTTCTAGATCCTCCTATTCTTGTTTCCTTTGTATCTGATCTTTCTTAATCCAGGTTTTTCCTAGCAAGATAACAAATGGGGTGTTGTTCTCAACAAATTTAACAATCTCAATTTCTTCTTCTGTCGAACTGCCATGAGCACTCATAGATGTCTGGGTAAGTCTTCCACATAGGTTTATTAGATTTCCTCTAAATAATCATATTCTTCCCAATGAAGGAACCATAGCAAGCTTTCCCAAAATTTCCCAATTTCATTCTGTCATGATATTCACCTGTGTTTCCTCATCCAGAACACAATCTATGTCAAAGTATCCTTTTTTTTTTTGCTATGTACTCTTTCTCTTTTAAGACCTCTAATAAGTTTATATCTATGTGATCGTTCAAGGTTTATTTCATTTGTAGTAATACAATCTTTGATTCTTTCTAGGGTTCTATCATATCCTTAGTTTCTTGACTTGTCTCATAGTTTTCTTGTCTCATATTCATATTTTCAACTTTTGAAATCATTGTAGGGAAATCCAAAACTTCATGGTCCATAGATTTACAAAAAAAAAAACTAGGACCTCTACCAAGGCATTCCTTAGCAAGATGTCCCAGTCTTCTACAACTATAGAAAAGAGTTAATCCTCTCTTTCTTTTCAACGATCCCCAACCTTTCTTGTACTGCGCACTGGGATCACAGTAACTAACCTGCAAAAAATTCTTTCTAGGATCCTACATCCATTCGTTAGTCCAAACATTCTTTCTATGCATAGGGATAATGTACCTTTCATTATTTCTATCAGATCTATTCATATCAAATCTTCTTTCTTCTATCTGTACCCTAGTTTTCATATTAGGACAAAATTTATCAAACATACCTAGATTCATTCTTTCGAAACAAAAAAAATCACTTATCTTACCTTTCTCAGAGCACAAATCTTCAATATCTTACCTCTTTTCTTCAGATCAAACTTCTCTTCTTAGCATAGAACTTCACAAGTCAAGTAGAATACTACGCACTAAATTAGCAGATCTATGCACAAATATTTATTTTCTTTTGTTCCCATCAATCACAGTTTCAAGTCCCAGCAACAGAACCATTTGTTGGCACAGGGGAAGACCCAGGGTTCAATGCTTCAATAGCACACCAACAAAACCCTAACTACCGACCCTTTTGGAAACACGTACGAAGCACATGAAGTCTCACCCAAGGTAGAGGCAGGGGTGGTTGCAGGACTCGAATGTATGCAACCTAGCTGGGACACAGATCTGTGATTACACCACTCTAACAAAGAACATAGTAGTTAACATTCATCAATATCTAACCCTTATCCACATATCAAATCCAAAACCTAATTACAGAACAATGCAGTATTCAACTAGATATTAACACATCTAAGCACTTAGCACATGGAAAAGGATCAGGTCTAGCATTTATTCACATCACTTAAGCACTAAGCTACCATACTAGATTCATCTAAACATTCATTACTTCACTAAGCTTAAATCATATGAACAATATAACAACCATAATGAACAAAGCAAACATAACACATGATATACGTGGTTCACCCCAGTGTGGGGCTACGTCCACCAACTCTTCTCTTCTTTAGTATCTTCTGTCAATCTTCTACAAGAACAGAGCCACAAGAACCTACTTCGCATAGGACATGAGATCTGCACGCACCTCGCCAGATCCTCCTTCCCCGAGATAGGTTTAACCACAAAGCCTTCTTACAATATGCACACAAGCTTCTTACAATCACTTGCACTTAGCTCTGCAATTTCTCAACACACAGTAACCACAAAGCCTTTTCAATCACATAGATAAAACTCTATCACTCAACATCTTTGCCTCTTCTTACATCTCCTAGATGTTACACATTATTTTCATCATCCCTATGATCGTTAATGATGTAAACCTATCTATTGCCTTCAGAGGGGTCAGTGGTCTGGATTCTTGAAGAAAGAAGGGAGAAGAACTATCCCTGAGAGAATAAGTTTTTTTTTCCTTTCAAAAAACCCTATTAAGGAGGATTTCCGCAGGTTTATCTATACATAGGGTGCATAAATGCTTGATTTCTACAGGTTTCTCTATAGCTAGGGTGCAGAATTTTTGTAGGTTTCTCTATAGCTAGGGTGCAACAGCCTCCTGTATGTGGGAAAAACGAGCATCTTATCGATGCTTCTAGAAGGAAAATATTTTATGGCGAGGTGGCCTCCGAACAGTTTGGATCTTACTCGCTTTCATGATTTAGTGGGATCGTCCTAACCCCATTACCTTATCCTCTTCAACTTATAAAAGGAGAGGAGCTCTCATGGAGAAAGTTAGTTGAATTTGGCTTAAGATTGTTAGCTTGGTTAGATTGGATTTGAGCTTTTCTTTGTCAAGATAGATTGTGAGTAGCTATCAGATCCATGGTCTCAGAATCCTTGGAGCAAGAAGTGTGTGGGAAGCAAGGAATCGTTGGAAGGGACTTTACGACATCAAGGCATCCGGTTGTAATTTCTCTTCCTATTATTTAATATAATACAATGCCATGTTACTTTCCCATAGAATAGTATTTATTTTATTACATAATTCCTTAATAATATGCATAGGTTGTCATTGAATATACTTCTACTACTTTCACTTTGGTTGAATTGTGTCTCAATGTAGGATTAGTATCACAAAAGCACCAGAGAAAAACATGAACTACAAAGACATAAGGAAGAAACACTTAAAGGTATGTATCTCGTCTTTTGTTTGGTAGTAAATTCGATGATTAGGTCCTAGGGAAAGCGCCATGTTCTGTCTTGATTTTTTCTAGATCTAGGGGGATTTATTTGTGTCCACACTTAACGATTAGCCCAATAAAAAAATTGGCGAATCCACTGGGGAACATATTTTTTTCCTAGTTTTGTTTTGATTTCTTGCTTTGATTGCTTGGTTTCTATTTTCTGAGTCACTGGGAGATCCATATTGACTCTCTGACTGCTAAACTTCACTAGAAAACTTTCATAATTTTTAATTTTTTCCATTTTTTGTTTCATTTCCGCACTCTGCTTTGAGGAACAGTGCGACGACTTGGGATTTCCGCACCCTACATGTTTAGATCAGTGCGGAAAATCCGCATCCTACCCATATATGGTCTACAGAAATCAATGATTTATGCACTATGTTAGGGTTCTAGCCTACGGTGATTGTGAAAAAAATTGTTTTTTTTGTGGTTTTCCTTGCCCAGATCTGTGCCATGGTTTTGGGGTGATTTGTTGGATCTCTTTGCAGTCTGCTTGACATCTTTGAAATTGCTTTTAGCCATATTTTCTTTGTTTTGTTTTGAAAGATTTAGTCTCTTGATTTGAGTGTCTTTTTGTTACAAAGCACTGTCTTTTCTTTAGAGTTGTTTGGTGAAAGAATTTATTTTTTCTTTTATTAAATAGTTCGTGTTAAAAGAGAAAATTGTTTGGGTTTCTTTGTTTCATATATATTTTCTATTGCTTTTAACTATATTTGAAACAAAAATTTTTAATTTCTTGCTTTATATTAGATTGGGGGCATCCTTGCATTTGAAGTAGCAAAATTGCATGATTCTTCGCATTTTTGGTCTTAAATTCTGAAAAAATTCCCCCCTCATGGTCGGGGGAGGGCCATGATTTGTGCATTGGTGTATAGTCTCTTTTTCTCATTTCTTGAGAATCTTGATATTGATGAGTTTAATAAATTTTGGGACGTTTTGCATCTGGGAATGATAAATGTTTTCTCCTTCTCGTAGCATAGCTTTCATCGAAATGAAAAGATTGCATCTTCATTTCTTTGCATAACCTTAGAGTCGGTTGAAAAACCATATTATCCATGCCATATTCCTTTTGAGTAACAACAACCTTAAAATAAAGCACTTATAAAAATTGATTATAATTTTTTGTACTTTCTGGTAGCAAACCTACATTAGATTAGTTGTAGGGCTTTGGAATAGGTGTGAAAGATAACTTTCCAAAGCTACAAACAAACATAGAATCTTGTGTTAGGGAGTGGTGAAATCCAGTTATTACATTTTGTCCTGGGAAGCCCTTCTAACACAAGGGTCAATCACGAGGTCGCATTGCGACTGGCAGAGTTACTCACCCTGCTTTGTTTGTCTTGGTGTAGATATTGCGTGTATTATGGGGGTCACTTGAAGGTATACCCACAATGATGAGTGGAAGCCTTTCAAGTTGATTTCAGGCTAGATACCCTGCCCTTGCACGTGGATCAGACTGTCGAATATTTTCCTAGGCATCACTGTAGTGATTGGTAACCTTAGTGGACTGTCTCTTTAGGGTATTTACACAAGGTGACTGTGGAAGGGCAAGTCTTCATGGTACCTGGAATCGACATTGGCCAAACTCACTCAGGCTCCTTGGAGGGTATACCCATGTTTATGTGTGGGAGCTTGCACCAGGGTGTAAGTCTGTTAAGTAGGTCATCAATGTAACTTTTCCACCCACTCTATCTCATCCCCTTCTTACTTTGTTCCTGCGATGTTGGATTTCATCACTAACTAGTGTGCTCATTGTGAGAAGGTTTTGTTTGTTTGCTTGCTTCCTAGATTTTTAGCGTGTGTTGTTTGTTTTCCCTAGCAGACTCTAGGTTGGATCTTTGTTTTAATGGTGTCAGTTCCCGAAATGACCAATGAAGGAATCCCTCCAGGGGAACCTTTTGTTTTTCCTTCTTATGGAAACATTGGTCCTCCTCACATCGCTACTTTGAGCCTTCCAGGTCTCACAATTGGATTGTCGGTGTGGTTGTTTTCTACTCAGGCAATACCAAATGCAGGAATTTCTTTAGTCGTAAGAACTTCCCCCCAAGAGAATCAACCTCATATTGATCCTTCACCTTCTTCACCAGTAAGATCTTCTTCACCTTCTTCACTTGCAAGGTCTTCTTCCATTTCATCTTCTTCTCCTAGTGAAAGCTCTCAAGCTAGTAACTTGGTGAATAAGAAGAAGAAGAAGAAGAAAAATAAGCAAGGATCCACACTTCCAACCACTGCTAGACGTGTTGGAAAGAAACCAGTTACTGTTGATCGTGTTGGGAGTGTTGATGATGCCAAGAAAACCCAAACAACCCATAAAACCAAGTACCCTTGAAGGATTTGTAAGAGTATCCATCTTCTTAAGGATTTCCCTGGTCTATCCAAGGTTATAGAAGCATGGTCTCCACACCCTTGCCAACCCATGTTGTTAGCCTCTGAACAACATGTTGATGATCTCCCATCGACTAGTCATGATATAGTTGGGAAGAAGAAAAGTAGAGCCAAGTTCTTGTGTATGTTATGCAAAGGGATTCATCTAACTCATATTTTCCCTCATATGGAAGAAGCCTTGAAATTCCTGGAAGAAATGATTGTTTCACAGCCTCAACTTCCAGTTGCTTATCGCAAGATTTCTCTCAACCCACCTATAGTTGATGGAATGATTAATCTGGTTCCCCCATCGGTCAGCCCGGTTGATCAAGTAGTCAATATGGTCACGTCCTCAGTTGAACTAGTTCACCAAGTGGTTGATCCAATCCCATGCTCAGTCAATCCCACTCTCCCTTTAGAGAGTGAAACCCAAGTGGTCGATCTGTTTCCACCCATTGACCCCATTCTCCCCTTGGAGAATGAAACCCAAGTGGTCAATTTGATTTCATTATCAGTCGATCCTACTCTCCCAATCGAGGGTAAACCTGATATTTCCCACATTTTTTTCGTTGATACAGACTCTACCATGCCGGGGGGTATTCCTCCTTCTCCTGTGGAACCTCCTCCAAGTAATGAGGCCATCCATTTTGATTGGGGTGTGCTAATCGTACCTCGTCTTCCCTCTCACATTCCTTCCTAGATTATAGTATAGGTTTGTGGTCAGGACGTTCCTCAGATGCTGATAGATGAAGGTGTGTCCATTAGTATTTTTTCCTCTCTTGCTTGGCAAGCTTTGGGTTGTCCTCAGATTGCACTAGTTACGCAGAATCTATTAGCTTTTAACAGAAGAACCAATCAACCTTTAGGGACCCTTCCTCATTTTCCTATAAATTTGGGAGGGAAAACTGTCTTTATTGATGTCATGGTAGTCCAAGACCCCTTGGATTTCTCTTTACTCCTTGGGCCGGATTATATCTATGCCATGAAAGCTATTATGTCCACTCTTTTTTGTGTGATATCCTTCCCTCACGATGGAAGAATTGTGACTATTGATCAACTTTAATTCATCAGTCAAGATTGGATTACCTCCTTTAGTGGTTCTTATATGCAGGCGGTATCGTCCTCTTCGGTAGGGATATTGGAGCCTAACCTCCTTACCCCTCTTGAAACCCTCGACATGTGTTCCTTCCATAGTGTGTTTTTTCAGTCAAATGAAGACCTCTTGGAAGCCATGACTGAGTTTTGTCCCTTGACATGGTGTCCTTCCAGAGCATTGTCCTCTTGGAAGTTGTGATCAAGAAGAACCTCGAGCATGATTTTCTAATTTCAAGCTCGTTAAAAAATGAAACCAACTTTGAGCATAGTTTTTTGTTTTCAAGCTCGTTAAAAAATGAAACTAGCTGAGGATAGTTTTTGTGTCTCTGTAGCAACCTCGTTAAAAAATGAAACAGATCTTAAGAGCATGGTTTTCTGATTTCAAGCTCGTTAAAAAATGAAACCATCTTTGAGCATGGTTTTCTGATTTCAAGCTCGTTAAAGAATGAAACCAGTTACGAGGATAATTTTACGTCTCTGAGGAAACCTCATTAAAAAATGAAACAGAGGTTACAAGCATAGTTCATGTTTCTGTGTCAAGCTCATTAAAAAATGAAATAGAGGTCTAAGAATTGAACCTAGATTCTCGAGCATAGTTTTTCTTCTCTGTGGAAAGCTCATTAAAAAATGAAATAGATTTGTTCCCCCTCTCTGTTGAGTCAAGTCCTTCGTCTAGTATTTGAAGCTTCCTTTCCTCCGCCTTTGCATTTGGATGAAATGAAGCTTGGGGGGAATTTACCTCGGCCTCTAGACTTCATGTTGAAGTTGAGCCACTAGCTTCTTAAGCTGGGGGATAAGTACCAACCATGCATTGGGAAGTCGCAATCATAGTTTTCTATGGTTCAAGCTTGTGTAAAAATGAAACCACCTACCTCAAGCATAGTTTCCTCTAGTTCAAGCTTGTGTAAAAATGAAACTAGGACCAAACATAATTTTCTTTTGTTTTAAAGCTTCCATAAAAATGAAAACAATCTCGAACTTAATCTTTGTTCTTTCTCATGCTCATAAATACATGAGAATAAGTTATCGAGCTTAATCTTTGTTCTTTCTCATGCTTGTAAATACGTGAGAATGTAACCGAGTATACTTTTATCACTTTTTCAATGTTAGAGTCCTAACCTGCACATAGGTAGATCAATATATTTGGATGTAATAAAGGTCAATATTAATAAGGCCTTTCAATAAAATAGAATAAGGCGGATGTAAGAAGACCTAATAGAAGCTTCCGCTTCTAGAAGGATCTTCCTCTATATGCTTCTCTTGATAGACATATTTACTATAAATAAGGGTCGAGGGTATGAAAACCCTATCTTGGAGATTATTGTAACAGAGCGTTGCTCGATTGGAGGTTGCCCCCTCGAAGAGGCATGTGAACATTGCTTTCTGAATCAAAGTGTTATTTCTGTTGTTGTTCTTATATCATTTATGTGTTATTGTGGAGATTATGTTGGATATATTACTGTTATTCTGCCATTTCTAGCATTTTGTTTTTGTTCTGCATATTTATTATATCTGGTATCTTGCAAGTGGTATCAAAGCACTTTCCTTGGCAGAAATTGTGAGAATTTTTTTTCCAAGGTAGAGATGTATTCTGGCGTCTTTAATCCACATAGATCTGTCGTTACGTGCATAAACCCATGGTTGAGGGATTCATACACGCAGGAAATACAAGTGGTTCTTAAGCACACATCTTTTAGCCACCCTTGTAACCCCTGTTGGTACCCCTTCGAGTGGTAGTGCATCAGACAACACCTGTGTATGGATCGGCCTAGATTTCCTAAAGCCCTCTTTAGATAAACCTATCAGCCATTGGACTGCTATAGTGTCACTGAGAACAACACTTGGGAAGATACTCTCTAGTACCTAGGTAGTCGGGTAGTACGGCTAAGGGTACGGTCTATCCTCCTTAGTTAGTGCCTTGAGATATTGGGCCGAGTACTACTGTTGGACCCCGCACATATATCAGAGGGCTATAACACAGGGAAAACCCTTGTCTGTAGAACCCTTGAATACCTAACCCTTGGGGCACAAAAACATAAACAAATTAAAACAGACCAGATCTATTATTGTGCAACTGTGTTCGGGTTTCCAAGTAAATACACATCTCTTTTTGGTTAAGCATTTGGGTATTTCATAACTGCAGTATTCTTCAGACTGGAGTATAACTCTGTAGGTGTAAAAAAAAAGTCTAGAATTTTTTTCACCATTATTTGAGACCTATTCCATTGGATTCATCTCTCTGCCCTTATCACATTCATCCATATCATTTTTCGGCAAATTTTTTGACCCCGCCCACCCCTTTTCTGTTCACCCATCCTCATGGCCCATACCTGTAGCCAAGACCTGGAAGCTCGCTTCGGCACCATGCAATCTGGTGTCGAAACCCAAAAAGAAGTGAAACAACTTAGTGCTATTGTTGCCTCCATCGATTCATCCATCAATGCTACCATAAATACAACCATATAGTCCTCAATGGAGGAATTCAAAGAAGAACTGACCACCCAGCTTGAATCTATCTTTGCATCACTCTGCACCAAACTGAAGATACCTACAGATGATCATTTATTTGAAGCACCTCCAAAGAATGAAGGTGAAACTTCCTCCCATTCCCATACCTTTCATCCCCATCACTTTCAATGTGACATACGCCTTCCGCGGGTGGACGTGATCAAATTTGATGGCTCAGACCCCACTGGTTGGGTAACCCAAATGGAACATTATTTCTCTTTATACGGCATTACAAATGACTTGGCCAAACTTCAGTATGGTGTTCTCCATCTAGATCAAGAACGTTGGCAATGGTGGCAATGGAGAAAAACTTCCTGTCAAGGGTATATTGCTTGGACCAAATTTGTGACTGAGATTTATGAACGCTTTGACATGGACACCAACCATTTGGGTTGTTTGACAAATTTGAAACAATCTGGAACAGTAGAAGACTTCATAGTTTCCTTTGAGTGCCTGGCTTTTCGAATAGAGGGCATGACTGATGCTTTCTTTCGAGAGTGTTTTATCAATGGCCTCAAGGAGGAGATTCAGGCCCATGTCCTCATGGCTCAACCCTCGACTTGGGTGGAGAATACTAAAAGAGCTAAAGAAGCACAACAGGTTGTATCATCTCAAAACCAAAAACCCTCCTTTATCCCTCACCCTAAACCGGTCACTCCCACTACTCCCTTCGCCCCATTAAAAATCCAAAAATTGACCACGGATGAAATGGTTGAACGCCAACTCAAAGCCCTTTGTTATAATTGTGATGACAAATATTTCCCGGGCCACAAGTGTAAGGAATAAAATATTTTTATGGCCATCTATGAGCATATTTTAAAATAGGATGTTGAAACTCCCCTTGTGTCTGAGTCACCTGAAATCACTGACATAACCCCTCCCAAAGTAGAACCCATCATTTCCCTCAATGCTCTCACTGGCTTTTCTACTCCCCAAACCCTCAAGTTAATCGGATACATCAAGCATTGGAAGGTCATCATTCTGGTTGATAGTGGAAGCACCCATAATTTTATTCATCGCCGCATTGCCCAAGAAACTCATTGCTACATCCATGCTGTCAACAATTTTCAAATCATGATTGCCAATGGTGGTTCCATGAAATGTGGAGGGCGATGTGCAAATGTGTGTCTCCAAATCGGTGACTACAACCTAAAATCCCATATGTTTTCTATCGACATGGGTGATTGTGACATTGTGTTGGGTGCATACTAGCTAATAAATTTGGGTCCCATTCTCATGGATTTTAAGGCATTAACCATGCAATTCAACCAGGAAGGCCACAAATATAAATTCCAAGGCATCACTGCTGGTTCACCTGAGGTCATTAGTTCCCATCGCATGGAAAAGCTGCTTTGGGTGCCTCAGAAGTAGAATACTTGGGTCATCTGTTTGGCAAGGATGGAGTCAGGGTGGATCCGAAAAAGATTGAAGCTATGCAAGACTAGCCACACCCAAAGACTCTCAAAAGCTTGTGTAAAAATGAAAACAATCCCAAACTTAGTCTTTGTTCTTTCTCATGCTCGTAAATACATGAGAATAAGTTACCGAGCTTAGTCTTTTTTCTTTATCGTGCTCGTAAATACGTGATAATGTAATCAAGCATACTTTTATCACTTTTTCATACTCGTAAAGGTTATGCGAAATAGGAACCCACTGGAGTTCCCTTTAAGCTCTTTTCAGACTCTCTAAACATGAAAATATTGTCGAGCGACCTTATTCTTTTCACACTCATTAAAGCATTTGAAGAAAATGTCCATTGAGCGATAGTTTATCTATTTTTTGGTCTTATCAGACTACTTTACGAAAAAGGATCTGAGAGAGTTCTCTTTAAGTTTTTTTCAGACTCTCTAAACATGAAAAACCCTTGAGTTTTCTTTCTTTGGACTCGTTAAACAAACATCGAAAGGCCCATATGGGATCAAACCACTCCTTCCTAGGGTTCGTTAAACATACTCTGAGGGACTCATCCGAAGGATGAGCTTACATTACAATCATATGTTATCCTCCTCAAGCTTGCGTAAAAATAAAGAGGTACTCGCCAGAAATGGTGGGAGAAAAAATTGGAAAGAAATGTGTCTAAACCTGTATTCTATGGAAGAGTCACTTTTGAACATGACACCCTTTCACTCGCCTTGCGTCTAGGTTGGAAAATACACTTGTCTCTTGATCATCCTCCTTTATAATATTACAAATTGGTCTGTGATCCCTGTTGTTGAGTCAGTTTTTCCAAGACAATTGTTGTGTCATCAATATGTTCAAAAAATAAGTTCAACCCAAAAATCCTTCTATTGCATCGGCCATCCCTGAGTCAGTCCTGAATCACTTGTTACTCTGATCTACATCAAATCTTGTTACCCATTTCATGTCATTGATGAGGGATACATTAAGGCCCTCCTATGACGAGTCTTTTCCTGTCGACTTCAACTCATTATCCAGGAATTAGAATTAGAAACTAATTGGTACCTTGGAACTTGCATGCCTCAATAACAGGTTTCCTTGCTTTCGACAGTGGGTTTTCATTATCGACCCCTGATCGAGAGATTTCGTCGAGTGTTCGACTTCAACTCATTGATTCACATTCGTTGGATTGTACTGGTGTACCTTGGGAGTCATTTACATTAATGGTGATTTCCCTTGCACTTGTTAACGGTATTCATTAATGACTGGTAATCAAGTGGTCTCTACCATGTTCGACTTCAACACATGTATTCACATAGTAAGATTCGTACTATAGAGTGGTGGGGATGAAGACCCTGAATATTTTCTCACAGATTCAGGTTACGTTGGAGTATATTCATTTTGTACTGTTACATAGATCCACATTGTATGTCTCGTGGCTATGTTCAAATTTGAGTCTTTAACACATAGATCCACAGTGTAATTTTGGTGGCTATATTCATATTTGAGTCATATTAGCATGGATCCACAATGTATGTTTGGTGACCATGACCTATATTAATTGACATGGATCTTTGCATGTGGGCATTTATGCTTTGATTCATTTGTATTTTGAGTATGGGAATTCCTACCTCGGTGATGATATATTATTGTACTGTATTTCCTTGTTTGTTGGCAGGTTTCCGATCGATTGTTCCTTGTTCCCTACACACACTCGACAAAGTATTTCATCTATCACTCTGTTCTAACTTCATACTTTGGGGGGATCTCTATTACACATTATTTTTGTCATCCCTATGATCCTTAATGATGTAAACCTATATGTTGCCTTTAAAGGGGTCAGTGGCCTGGATTCCCGAAGAAAGAAGGGAGAAGAACTTTCCCTAAGAGAAGAAGTTGTGTTTTCCTTTGAAAAAAACCTATTAAGGAGGATTTCCGTAGGTTGCTCTATACATAGGGTGAGAAAATGCCTGATTTTTGCAAGTTTCTCTATAGCTAGGGTACAAAATTTTTGCAAGTTGCTCTATAGCTAGGGTGTGACGGCCTCCTGTACGTGGGAAAAATGAGCATCTTCTCGATGCTTCTAGAAGGAGAAGCTTCTATGGCGAGGTGGCCTCCGAACGGTTTTGGATCTTACTCACTTTCATGATTTAGTGGGATCATCCTAACCTCCTTATCTTATGCTCTTCAACTTATAAAAGGAGAGGAGCTCTCATGGAGAAATTTAGTTGAATTCGGCTTAAGATTGTTAGCTTGGTTAGATTGGCTTTGAACTTTGCTTTGTCAAGATAGATTGTGAATAGCTATCAGATCCATGGTCTCATAATCCTTGGTGCAAGAAGTGTGTGGGAAGCAAGGAATTGTTGGAAGGGACTTTACGGCATCAAGGAGTCCGGTTGTAATTTCTCTTCCTATTATTTAATATAATACAGTGGCATGTTTCTTTCTCATAGAATAGTCTTTATTTTATTGCATAATTCCTTGATCATATGCATAGGTTTCCATTGAATATACTTCTACTGCTTTCACTTTGGTTGGTTTGTGTCTCACTGCAGGATCAATATCACAAGAGCACCAAAGCAAAACAGGAACAACAAAGAAATAAGGAAGTGACACTTAAAGGTATGTCTCTCATCTTTTGTTTGGTAGTAAATTCGATGATTAGGTCCTAGGGAAAGTGCCATGTTATGTCTTGTTTTTTTCTAGATCTAGCTGGATCTAGGGGGATTGATTCATGTCCGCGCTTAACGATTAGCCCAATAACACTAGCTATATATTTATACATTACAAAAGGGCCTAAACATGGGTAAACCCATGGGCTGACATCCCCAAACCCGTTACATAAACCCTAATCCCAAAGATTCCCTAAAAAGGGGTTGAGATCCCATGATCTCCACTTCGACTTGCACTCTGCCTTTGACCAGCCTGTCGAAGTCCCAAAATAGGTCAAACATGACCAAGTATATCCAAAACTTGGTCAAGGGCCAAAAGGTGAACACCTTATCATTTTTTGTGTTATGTGTTTACTAATGGTTGTTAATTGTGGGTTATTATGCACATCTTAAGTGTGAAAACTCTTTAATTTATGTGTTTGCAAATTGATCCTTGTGCACAAACACACATAATTAACACTTACAAATAATTTAAAAGATACAAGTCTTCTTCATTTTCAGATCAAGTTGGTATCAGATCATAGGTTTTTGAAGGCTTAATTGTTTGCAAGTGTTTTGTTTTCTAATGCTTACAAGGTTGAATCTCACTAGAGGAGAAGGTCAACTTGTAGAGTCAAGTTCTTCATTTTCAAGAAGGAGAACTACCAAATCACCTCAAGATTCAAGGAGGTATTCACCAAGTATGGCTCATGAGGAGAGTCATGGAACTCTTCCTTCAAAGGAGGAAACTTTCAGAAAATCTTTCTATGATATGCCTGAGATGGTGAAAGTTTTATTTGAAGAAAGAAATGCAAGATTGCAAGGTGAAATCTCCAACCCTACAAAGGGAAATGGAGGTAGTGGTGATAAAAATCCAAACGGAAAGAGAGGGAATGGTGATTCTCCACCTCCTTCACCTCCATATTTCACTTCTTCTACCATTTCACAACCACCTCCAAATTCTCCAAAAGGACATGGTAAATCTCCTCCACAAACTCCTTTACTAAAGCTTGATATTAAGTTTGAATTGCCAATGTACAATGGAGAGGTAAATGCTGAGAAATTGGATAACCAGACTCGTCAAATTGAAGTGTATTGTAGGATACAAAGAATCCAAGATGATGAAACTAAGATTCAACTTTCTTCTTTAATATTGGACAGTGCAACACTCATTTGGTGGGAAGCCAAAACTTAAGAGGACATGAAGAAACATGGTAAAGTTTTATCCTCTTGGAATGATTTTATTATTGCACTAATTTTATTCATTAGCATACATGCAGAAAGCTATTATGGATTGGAAAAACTTTAGAAAAGCAAAAGGACAAAATGTGAAAATCTTCACTCAAGAATTTAGGAGAAGAGATTTGGTTTTGGGTATAGATTTGTCTTCTTAAGAAACTTTACTCAAATACATATACTTGAGGTTTTGGGGTTTTGCATAGCTACTTGAGGCATACAATACTTATGTTTAACCCTTCAAATCTAGATGAATTTTGTGTACATGAAACTCATTTAGAAGCAAGAGGAAGGAATGAACCTTGAGAGGGAAGCAATAATGCATTTTATAATGGAGACAGTGGAAAGAGGAAGTTTGAAGGAAATGGAAAGAAAAATGCTTCAGTCAAGAAAGAGAGAGAGAAACTCTCATGTACACATTGTTTAAAGGATGGCCATGATGAATACCATTGTTGGAAACTTCATCCTGAAAAGAAACCCAAAAAGTTCAACAACAAAGAGAAACCAAAAATTGTTGCAACTGTACAACAAGATTTAGGATCTGATTCGAAAGATGAAACAAAAATCACAGCCATGGGTTTTCAAGGTGAGGATTCTATTGCAAGTACTAGTTCTTCAAGTACTAGTAGCCTCAATAAAACTCAACATGAAAAAGAAAGAATAGAGATTTTTCACATAAGGGTAATTTTAAAACATACCAAGATAGATACTCTATTTGATACAGGATCACAAGCAAACCTAATTTCATAAGAAACTTTCAAGAAACTAGATTTGGAAACTACTCCTCATCCTAAACCATACCCTTTAGGTTGGATATGTGACAATGTCAAATTGTATGTGACAAGAAGATGTAAACTTAGATTTTCCATCACTGCAAACTATATAGATGAGGTAGATCTTGATGTTATTCCATTGGATATTTGTGGTATTGTGTTGGGAAGCCCATATTTATATGATAGGAGAGCCATATTTCATCGTCATGAGAAAAAATGTCATTTGTTCAAAAATGGAGTTGAGTACATTGTTAGAGCACATACAAAGAAGATGATTTTTTCACTTACAAATGCTGGAAAAATGAAGAGACTAGGCAATGCTAGTAAGAACCTTGTACTTTTGATGATTAAACCCAAAGACAAATATGAAGAAGAAGTTTTCCAAGGATGTGATGCAAATTTCAAATCTGATTTATATGAGGTTGTTAACGAAAATGTTGAGATGTTTTAGGAACCAAGGGGATTGCCTCCTAAAATGGGTATCCAACATGAGATTCTATTGTAGCAAGATGGTCCTCTTCCAAACATTGACATGTGTAGGATGTCAGTCATGGAGAATGTTTAAATAATAAAACAATTCCAAGATTTGCTTGACAAAGGGGTCATTAATCCAAGAACATCGCCATGCAGGTCACTAATTGTTTTGGTACCATAGAAATATGGTATATGGTGTATGTGGGTAGATTTCAGAGCCTTGAACAAGACTATGAATATAATTTTTCAAGGAGACACATGGAAGAAACCTTTGACAAAAAATCAAGCTCCATTACATGCCTTGACAAGCTATGTATTCCACTTGGCAATAAGGTATAAGAAAGACATTTATGACAAAGTTGTTGATATGCTTACTAGGCCTATTGTTAGTGCTTTGGTTATTTTTAAGAATAATCCTATCATGCATGAAAGCTATGTTGAACAGTATGATTTAGATACTAATTTCAAAGATGTTTATGCAACTTTGTGTCGTACTAACCAAGTTGAGGAATTGGATTCCTATGTACATGGTAAACTTTTGTATCTTGGAAAGCTATGTTTTTCACGGGGTGAAAGAGTCAACATGATAAGGAAAGCACATTCTTCTCTTGTTGTTGGCCATTTTGGTGTAGACAAGATGATGGATAGTTTTCAAAGAAAGCATCCTAAGTTTTGGGATGAGCATCTACATTACGTTCAACATGTTTATAATTGGGCTAAGCATTCATTGACTCAAACACCTCCATTTGAAGCATGTTTTAGCTATTTGTCAAAATCTCCTTTAGATTTTATTTTTGGGAAAGATTTTTATATTGATGTTCATTATGACATTGATAGAGAAAATAAGTTCATTGAACAAAGTCAATTGCTGCATCAAATGGTACAAGAATAGTTGAAAAGAGCCAAGCCAAGTACAAGACAAGACATGACAAGTTTTGTGTTGGTCTTAAAGGCACAAATCCAAGAAAGGCTAGATGGATTGAGGTTGGAAAGGTGAGGGAGTTGTACCCACATCTTCATATAGACTGGAAGTAGTGTTTTGGAGGTCCAAAAGCTTCCCAATGGGGAGGAGTGATCCAGGGGATCAAATTTTGCTCAAAAATCAAATTTCTTGGAATTTCTTCAAAACAGACTTGTGTGTAGGTGTCATCCTCATGATCCCAATGCAACTCAAACAAGTTCAAATGGATTTCATATGCAATATATATCGTTTTCTATCCATTTTTCCAAACAAGACAAATTTTGTTAGCTGTACATTCCGTACAGTGTTAACGTAGCAACTGACAATACAGTCGGTATGACCGTACAATCACGTGGTAGTGTTGAGTTGGCATGATGATTGTGCAGGCTATGTGGTAGACACATGGACGAATGGTTTGCTGACATGTGACGTCTGGGTGGCAAGTAATATGGTGCCACATGGACCAGTCGAGGGATGCCATGTGGCACCCCTCTAATGTATAAAAGAATGTGGTAGTTTGTAGGGGTCTGTTGAGCACTCAACACACCCTAAAAAGTCTACGTAGAATTTCACTTTTTGGGTACCACTTGATCGTTTGGCATTGTCTAATATGAAAAATATGTCCTTTTCTTATCATTTATGTTTCTCATTAAGTCTTTAAAATATTGCTTGGACATGTGAAAATCATTAACTTAAAAGACTAATATCTAAATTAGATAAATGACAATCAATTTTTTCCTCGACACACTTAAGGATTTAGGCATCGGGAAGGATTAAGCGTGAAAGAAAATGCTAGAGAGAACCAAAGTTTCTAAGTCTCGATATTCATCGGCGCCAACAGACAAGAAATTTCTTTTGCGACAAGCACCACCAAGAATATCGTCGATGACCGATCAATTCAGCATTGGTGAAAGGTTAAAATAATAAGCATTGAATGAAAAATGAAATAATAATCGCCAACCTCTAAGACGTTTTCGATATCGGGAGTTTCGAAGGATGACAATCCACGAAGAAACTATGCGTTAATTTTATTTTTTGAACATTGATCCCTGATACTCACCTAGTATCGGTAGTCACAATATATAGCTCAATTTAGCGTGTTCGATGTAAATTAAGTCCCGGGTGCAACCCTTACCCACAAGCTGAGTTTGAGGTTTTATTTAATGACCCCTGAGTTAGTGATGCCACGTCGAAATCATTCGACATCGGAATTTTCTAAAGGAAAATATCAACGAACTTACAAAACAACTCAAAACAATGATAATTACAAAATCGCATAATTTATGAGAAGCTTAGATAATCACATGATAGATTTACATGCAAAGAGGAAACACGATACATTCAACTGCTATGACTAGAATCAGTTCAGGAAAAACATTTTCGAAATTTCATATATTAAGGTTCCCATCGGACTCAGGTTACATACATTAAACACTACGAACACCTTGGCCAACCGACCTGGTTACATTGAGAATGTGAAAATTCTCACAACAAACAAGGAAAACTATCAAAACATACGTCACTCCTGAGAGTACAAAACAAGGGTCCACCCATCATACGTCACTCCTGAGAGTACAAAACAAGGGTAAAACTTGCCTTGACCTGAACCATTTAATGACTTCCTTTATTACAGTATCCGACCTTTTGGGAGCTGACACACTTTCGGAACATGTTCATCTCTGGCATCCATTACCGACCCCAAGGGGAAATCGGTCAGTGGAATGGCTTCGACGCTTGTATCTACTGTACCTGATCTTCCATGCTATGGCACGCAGATGTAACTCATATAAACTAAAGAGGAGCGACGACACGGATAGAGACGCTACAGGTCATTCAAAAGTTTATTGGGATCACGTAAGTATTTAACAATTAGGACTAGGGAGCTCTACAGGTACATATCAGTTTGTTTTTTCCGCTTACATCATCCTATGCTTTGCCTGATAAGTAATTTCTAAACGATTTCAATTCCAGTTGTAGAAAATATCCCTCTGAATACCGAACAAAGTTCACTCCATAACCTTGTCGAGGGATCCGAAGGAAACATTGGGGTAAAATCAATGAAGCAATGAAGGATATAGGACTCCCCGAGTTCGGCGACCCCAAAAACTTCATCGACTTGTGCGACAAAGTCAGATCACATGCCAAGCAGGATTCACTATGTGTCGAAGAGCTAGCCAAGGTGACCGATATGTTGCCAGGACAAGTGCAAAGATTTATGGAACATCCGATGAAGGCTCAAGTTGTGCTACAATAGTTGAACACAAGTCTTGTGAAGTACTGGGCACATGCAATATAAATGAGAGGATTTTACGTGTCTCCTATGGAACAACACAGATTCCCATGGGCCCAAACCTGTGAAGAGTTGTTTTTCAATTGGTCTGAGTATGATAAAAGTCATCCTTTCAAAGAAATATCTTGAGTTGACCGTTAAAGAAACCATTAGAAGATGATGCCACGTGGCGTATTTTTCTTTGCTTAAACTGCACTTAGCCGTTGTTTTCATTTGAACTTTAGATTATAAATAAAGACATCGACCAATTAGTAAAGGTTGATAGTTGTTGCAAGAACTCTTTCTTTCTAGTTGTTAATAATTATTTTGAAACTCCCTTTGAATTGAGAAGTCCTTCTAGACCAAAGACAAGTTATTTTCATCAACTGCGTGTGTGATTGGACGTGGAGAAGAACTATTTCCTATCATGTTTCATGAATGATGTTGTAATGAGTAAGAGCAATTAATTATGTTGTCAAGTTATCTGGTGCAATGTTTTGTTGTTCTTTGCTTGAATGATGAAGATGAATCGTTGTGTTATCATGTGATCAATGATTATGGTAGATGAATTATTTTTCTTGCCATTATCTTATTGCATATGTGTTTTCTTTCTAGTAATTAGTATCTCAAACAGTAATTGGATGCTCACATGGTTAATGTATTAGTACTAGGCCTATGGTGTAAAATTGTTGTCTGCATGCTTGAGCAGCGGTTTATCCCAAGTTCAACCTCTTCCTCTTAGTTAATCTTAATTCCATTTTGTTTCCAAGTTGGATTATACCAGCTTACATCTCATATCAGTCCCACCCAAGAGAAAATACAAAAAAGAGATAGTCCAAACTGAAGGAAGAGCCTTCATAAGAAAATGTAAAGCCCATCGATAATTTTGTCGGATCACAAGATCTGGAGAACCATTCAAATATTAAATGTTGCAGAGTCTAATTGGGCCTTGGTGGTGGGTTTTGTTGGTTCCTACTGTTGAATCAAGGGATTTAAGGCCCATCAACAGAATTGGTGCTAGAAGGAGGGCTTGAGAATGAATTGTTGGATATATATTCTACAAAGTATTTCAAACAACCTATAGATTCAAAAAAACCCACATGCATGGCTATTCATTTCCAAGACAACCCACACACATTGAGTACTCTTGAAACGAGTAACTCACTCCAGCCCAAGGAAGAACCTTTTCACCCTGAAATACCTTACGCTCTTCCTCACGAGGAGGTAAATCAATTTAGAAGAATCACAAGATCATATGCTCGACAGATCGGTGCGTTGTCCTTAGCTCCCATACTCCCTCAAATAAAACAACAAAGCATACTAATGGTTAGTACTTCTGATGAGGTTTCCGTGCACTCGGTAGAGGACTTAATAGATTTTTCAATTACTGAAATCCAAGATCCTCTTGATTTGATACCTGAAACACCAGCAGACGATGTCTCTGAACCGAACGATTTTTTGAAAGAGGAGGATTTTAACTCAGAGTCTGAAGATATGGAAGGAAACAATGACCATAATGATGAAAGGGGGAGCCTGCCTCTGAACAATCAACCCTGGTTGGCCAGAGACGCTTTGGCCCTCCCAGGACCAATTCATAACCTTCCTCTACATCCAGAGAAGTTGCTTCCTAAGTTCAATCCCGAAACCTCTGGATTGCCTGAAGATCATATCAAGAAATTTATACTAGTGATCAGGCTTATGAATGTCCAACATGAATACGTAGTATGCATACTTTTCCCCTATATGATTAAAAATTCATCTTCCATGTGGTACTTCAATCTGTCAATAGGATCTATAACTAGTTGGATGAAGTTCCAGAAAGATTTTCTAGACAAATTTGCTGAAGAAACTACTATGGGATCTCTGATGGCCAAGTTGTTCGCTGCCACCATGAGCTCGAAGGAAAAGGTCAAAGACTTCAATCAAAGATTCACGACCATCTTGAACAAGTTCCAGCCCAAAGCTAATCCAACTCAGGAATTGCAAATCGAAGTTTATGCTAACGCTCTCCCAACTTCTATTTCCATGTTCGTAAAAAGGGCTGCTAAACGAACCCTAGCTGAGAATTTTGAAGAAGCCAAAACGATAGAGTTCTAGATGAAAGGGTGCAAAGAAGGCCATATTTCTTTAGTTAAGAAATAATCTCAACCTCCTCCTAGGAGGGGACTCCTTTTGACTAGACCGTCGGGGAAACAAGGAGAATAGAGTCCTGACAAGGTTAATGGAGACATAGAAGATCTAGAACGCATGGTTAAGAAATTATCAAACGAGATCATAGATATGAAGAGAAACATAGGGGAAGGAAACCAAGGCCAAAGGCCCTACAAGAATTTCTTTAAAAGGAACCCACCATTCAAGGAGATTGAACCTCCCCCTGCTAACTTAAATATCGATCTAGGGAATGTATCATATAATTCTTTCTACACGTATCACCAGGAAAACCACTCCAAACTAGACTGTCCCCAATGGGTGCATGCCATCAATTTGATGGCCAATCGGTTTCTAGATGAAGTTTCCCTGACCGAAAAATTGAGCAGTTCAGTTATGAATATTGTTGACCAGGAAGAGATTAATCCACCACAGATACAACCATGTTGATATGGGATCCCAACATGATAATGCCTTCTGACGACATGTTCGAGTCTCAAGAACCACCCGTCGAGGTCTCGGTGGTGCAGACACGCAGTAAAGTTCCACTTGTCTCAAAATACATCGCTTCTACCCAAACTTCGAGAAATAAGACAACTCTAGATCACCCGAAAGCACCTTTTACTCCCAGTAAAAAACCTATAAGCATCCATACCCAAGAATCAACCAAACTGGATTACAACTTAGTTGAAGATTTGAAGAACTTGAGGGCTAACCTATTAGTCATGGACATATGTAGAATCCCTCAGCAGAAGGACTTCCTACTACAATCTTTGAACTCAATAAAAGACCCTACAACTGGCAATGGTCAAGAAAGAAATCTAACTTCCATAGACCCGGTAAATAAACCAACTGTGAATATCTGTTTGGAAGATAAGAAGGGAAAGCCTTTTGTCCCACCTTTCCTCTTAACATTCAAAGTTTTCAACAGGAACCTATATAATTGTTTGGTGGATTTAGGACCATCTTCCAACGTTATGCCCTTTTCTATTTTCAAAAAAATAAATGTTGTTCCTATACAGAGCAATAAGCATGTGATACAGCTAGACATGGCCCAAGTAAAAGTCATGGGGGAACTCAGAGATGTAATGATCAGAACAATGACACATCATTAGTTTGTACAAGTGATTGACATCATCATAGTAGAAATCTCAGAGGCCTATGGGATATTACTAAGTCAAGATTGGCCTGAGAAGTTAAATGGGTACTTTAGCATAGACTTGGAACACCTTTGGCTACCACTGAAGGGATACAAGAATATGATCATAATCGATAGGGAGAGATATCTAAAACATACGATCACTGATCTAGAAATCCTGAATGAACCCTCATCTACATATTTCCCAGTGCTAGGAAATTATTCCTGTGATTCCCACTTCAGAAACTTTTCTCCTCTCTTATCCGATGTCCCCCTCACTCAAAAATCTGAAATGGTCTTTCAAGATAAATTGTCGATACCAACAAAAGACACCCTCTTTTTCCAAGACCCTGCATTAGAAACTATAGAACAAGAGATAGGAGAGCTAGAAAGTAATAAGGAAGAAGAAAAGGGTGATTGTCGTTCACAAATTTGGACCATATACTTTGATGGATCTAAATCATAGGAAGGATCAGGGGCAGGGTGCATCCTCATTGATCCAAAAGGTAAACGTCATTTCCTATATTCTAGACTAGAATTTGAATGCACCAATAACACCATTGAGTATGAATCTCTAGTACAAGGGTTAAATAAATCCATAGACTTGAACGTCAAAGAATTGAAATTTTTTGGGGACTCAAAGATTATCGTTAGACAATTAAGGAATACTATACATTGTGATTCCCCACACCTGAAGAATTATCAGTAGGAAGTGCATAGGTTAATAGATAATTTTGAAGCTTTCAATATCACTGTGATCCCAAGAGCAAAGAACATCCTTGTTGATTCCCTGGCCACGACTGCTTCAAGGCTGTCACCTCTGGAAGACTATGAAGCTTCTCGGTTCATTATGGAACTACTCTACAAACCATTGGAAGGTATTTGAAGGAGATGAACAGATCATAAACTTCCTGACTAACCAAGACAATTTCAAAGATTTATCCATTTATGATGAGGTATTCCAGGAGCAAGCGATAGAAACTAATCCTCGAATAGGCCAACCTATTGACAGATCGAAATCTCACACCATCCCGAAGGGGATAGCTAATCTAGAAAATATGTTTGACCTAAAAGAATGCTTTAGGGGGGCTAAGAACACAAAGACCGGTAGCTCTTGTCCCCTACATGAAACTATAAATCTCAGAACTTTGGAAAATCCAAAGAATGTGAATCTCGGCAAAACCATATCTAAAGAGGAAAGAGATGCTTATCTTAAACTGTTCAGATAATATCAAGATGACTTCGCATGGTCCTACTGAGACATGAAAACCTACAACATCCAAATCATTCAACACACTATATCGTTAAAATATGTGGTGAAACCTTTCCAACAGAAGCTCCAAAAGTATCACCCATCCCTGGAGCCTCTCATGTATCAAAAATTTAAGAAAATTTTAGATGCCAATATTATTTTCCAGGTCAGGCATTCCACATGGGTAGAAAATCTGGTTCCTATGAGGAAAAAGTCTGGAGAAATTCGCTTATGCGTAGATTTTAGAAACCTCGACAGGAATTTAGAAAAGGACAATTACCTAGTCCCTCCAATGGAGAAACTCCTGTAGACCATGTCTGGCTTGGATATTTTTTCTCTACTAGATGTTTTCTCAAGTTACAACCAAGTCCTGGTTTTGTAGGAGGATCATTTAAAAACTACCTTCCAAACCAAGTGGGGAACATTTTCTTATAAATGCATGCCTTTTGGGTTAATCAACGTAGGAGTGACCTTCCAAAGGGCCATGGATGTATCATTTCGGGGTTTAATCAGCAAGTGTGTGGTAGTGTATCTAGACAACGTAACTGTGTATTCAAAGAACAAAGAAGAACACATCCAACACTTAACTCAAATTTTTGAAAGGTGTAGGAGATACGATATATCCTTAAATTCCAAGAAAACTATTTTCGATGTCAAGGAAGGTAGGCTACTAGGCCACATTATATCTCAAGCAGGCATTCACATAGGCCCAGAAAGGATTAAGGCCATAGCTCAGCTCCCATTGCCTCACAACAAGAAAGCTATGCAGTATTTTTTTGGGCAAATCAATTTTGTGAGGAAATTTACTCCCGATTTTGTGGAAACTATCAAACCCTTACAAATGATGATTCGCAAAGATGTCAAATTTAAGTGGGATGATGAATGAAAATATGCTTTCGGCAATATTAAAATTGCTATATCCCAGGCCCCTGTGCTACGAAGTCTCGATTTTAATAGGGATTTCTTCCTCTATACTTTCGCCTCCGACCAGTCGTTAGCTGCAGTATTGACTCAGAAGGACGATGACAACAATGAAGCTCCGGTGTTGTTCATGATCATTAATCTCTAGGGAGACGAACTTAACTATCCTGCTGTTGAAAAACATGCTTATGCGGTATACAAGGTAGTAAAAAACTCCAGGTCTTACATCCTCAAGAACCACACCAAAGTGATTGTGCCTCACCCTGCAGTCTGATCCTTGTTTACTAAGAAATAGATGGGGGAAAGAAGAGGGAACTGGATGGTAGTGGTCCAAGAATTTGATCTAGATATAAAACCTGCCAAACTGGTCAAAGGGCAAGGGTTGTGCAAACTCCCAGTTGAATCCCAGGACCAAGTAAATGAATATTCTGGATGGCAGAATGAAATGGAATTATGGTGTGGTGAAGCTTCATACATTTCCCCAGGGACTGAGTCTTGGTATAAGAATATGACTTACCTCCTACACCATGGGGCCTACCAAGAAAATCTCAACCCCAGGGAAAGGAGAGCTCTCAGGTTAAAATTTGCACAATATCACCTCATAAATTCGGTACTCTTCCGGATTAATTATGATGGGGTACTTTTAATATGTCTCAAACGTGAAGATGCAGACAAAGTTCTCAAGGAGCTCCATGATGGCCCTGCCGGTGACATTTCGCAGGAAACACCACCGCTCATAAAATACTAAGGGTTGGCTATTATTGGCCCACCTTGTTCAAAGACACTCACACCTACGTTAGGAACTAGAAAATTTTTCAAATAAGCACTGGGAGAGAGAAGAGAGCATCAATCCCACTCCAACCAGTGATTGTATCTAGGCCTTTTGAGCAATGGGGGTTAGATATCATAGGATAAATTAAACCAATATCTTCAAAACAACACAAGTACATTCTGACTATCACTGATTACTTCACAAAATGGGCAGAGGATATCCCTTTGACTCATGTAAATGAAAAAGTGGTGATCCAATTCAAAGAGCAACAACTAATCATGAGGTTTGTTGTCCCTTATGTCCTGTTTTTTTATAATGCATCTTATTTCTCTTCCACCCGACTAACGGAGTTTTCTTTGGATAAAGGAATCATAATTAGGTACTCCGCAAATTATTATCCACAAGGAAACGGGGTGGAAGAATCAACCAATAAGAACCTAGTAAGAATGCTAAAGAATATGGTTGCAAATAACCAAAGGAATTGGCATAATCTACTCCATAATGCTTTATGGCCTGATACGATCACACCCAAAGAAGCCATAGGAAATTCCTCATACTTCCTAGTTTACAGGCAGGAAGCCATTCTCCCAAATGGGCTTTATATTCCATCTCTTCAACTAGCCCAAGATTCCAACGAGGATCCCTCATCGGTCATACAACAAAGAATTGATACTCTTCTCATGCTAGAAGAAGAGAAGAAAAAGGCTAAGTCGAAATTCATAGCTCACCAGCAGATAGTGAAAAGGTGGTTTGACAAGCATAAGGCCAAAGAGAAGGATTTTGAAATAGGAGACTTAGTATTGAAATGGGACAGAGCAAATGAGCCGAAAGGGAAACATTCTAAGTTTCATAATCTATGGATTGGACCTTTCCAAGTGGCTGAGAAGATTGGGGCAGGAAATTATTCGTTACAGAACCCGAGGGGGGAACCTGAAGCCCTCCCAGTAAATGGCCAAGCCCTCAAACAATATTTCCAATAATAAAAAATATGAAAATATATATAAAAAAAAGGCATCTTCTTTAAAGTGTTTTCATGATTTCAAAGTACATTTATTTTTGGTTTTCTTTTGCTTTCTGGATTTCTGCACTTTTGAAAGTTGTGTTTAGTAGGAAAATGGTTGATCTTAAGTCATGCGACATCGCAAACTCTATTCCAAACTCATCGCTCACATACAACACAAGAAGCATCAAGGAACTTGTGGTTTCTTTGAGGATCCCTCCATCTAACCCGTGAAAACGAAAAACTTCGAAGAAATGATAGAAGTGTGTGCCTAGTGGTTTGGTAAGACCTTAAGGGTAAGAAGGAAAGTCGGAAAGGACTACATGAACCCGAGCACAAAGATAGCAATGGTTCCACCTAACCATCTCACTTTGTAAATTAAACAGACGTCATCCTCTCTCACTCTCTCAGGATATCATGTTGAAATAAAATGGACATTATCAAAAGAGTGATCAGTAGGGGAGGGTATGTAGATATCTCCATCAGGGATATGGACACTTGCTGGCAACGGAGAAAGGTTTGTGATGTTGGGGTGACTCGGTCGGGGCTATGGACGCTCCTTGACAGTGGAGAAACACCAAAGAGAATGATTGAAGGTAACTAAGGGCTTCATGTCAGTGAATTCTTTGCTAGACTTTTGTAAAAAGGGGGTGTAAGTCAGGGTTAAATGAAATGAAGGAGGAATAAAGGTAAAAACCCCACGGGCAGACATAGAAGCATCAACCAAAGGATTTCAAATTGAAAAGGTAAAAGAGGCTATGTTTAAAACTAGGAAATTTTATCCACCAGCTTTTGTACTAGCCGAGCATGAAGGAAGAACAAAGATTCTTCATTCACCCAGTGAATCACCATTTGTTGAGCACTCAACACATCCTAAAAATTCTACATAGAATTTCATTTTTTGGGTATCACTTGATCTTTTGGCATTGTCTGATATGAAAAATATGTCCTTTGTTTATTATTTTTATTTCTCATTAAGTTTTTAAAAGATTGCTTGGACATGTGAAAATCATTAACTTAAAAGACTAATATCTAAATTAGAAAAATGACAGTCAAAGTTTTCCTGGACGCGCTTAAGGATTTCAACATCGAGAAGGATTAAGCATGAAAGAAAATGCTAGAGAGAACCAAAGTTGTCGATTCCCGATCTTTGTCGATGTCAGCAGATGCAAAATTTCTTTTGCGACAAGAACCACCAAGAATATCACCGATGACCGATCAATTTGGCATCGACGAAAGGTTAAAACAATAAGCATTGAACAAAAAATGAAATAATAATCACCGACCTCCGAGACATTTTCGGTATCGGGAGTTCCGAAGGATGATAACCCATGAAGAAACTACACGTTGATTTTATTTTTTGAACACCGATCCCTGATACTCACTCGGCATCGACAGTCGCAATATCTAGCTCAATTTAGCACGTTCGACGTAAACGAAGTCCCGAGTGCAAACCTTACCCACGAGATGAGTTCTAGGTTTTATTCAATGAGCCCCAAGTTAATGACGCCATGTCGGAATCATTCAGCATTTGAAGTTTCTAAAGGAAAATATCAATGAACTTACAAAACAACTTATAACAATGATAATTACAAAATCACATAATTTATGAGAAGCTTAGATAAGCATATGGAAGATTTACACGCAAAGAGGAAACACGATACATTCAACTACTATGACTAGAATCCGTTCAAGAAAAACATTTTTGAAATTTCATATATTAAGGTTCCCGTCGGGCTTAGGTTACATACATTAAACACTACCAACACCTTGGCGAACCGACCTAGTTACATTGAGAACGTGAAAATTCTCACAACAAACAAGGAAAACTATCAAAACATAAGTCACTCTTGAGAGTACAAAACAAGGGTCCTCACATCATGCATCTCCTGCACACGGACCTTCTCCTGGACTGCTTTGTGCACCTTGTAGTGTTCTCATGTTCTCCTCATCCATCATCCTCTGCACTTCGCTCAACTGCACAATCGTATCTTGTGCTTCTCGAAGCTATCTCTTGAGCCAATTTGTGCCTCCTTCACAACCTTGCGTTGTTCATACCTCCTGGTTCTTTGCCACCAGTTGTCTCCGCCATTCTCTATTTTCTTGATAAATTTCAACTATGGAAAGTTGTGCCTACTCCAGCTGTTGATTGGGTCTTTCAATGTTAGAACCCAATGCCCATGTCATTCACATTCGACTCTTGCTTCCTCGACTAGTAGTCCAGACAGGTTCTAGTCGGGTAGCATACATTATGAGCTCCTCAGCGGTCGGGTGTGCACTCATCCCAGTCAAGATGTGGCTTCCTCCTACTTCCTTATTTTTTCTAGGCCTTCCCCTCCTCCACAGTGTCTATTGTTGAGAGGGCATGGCCTCCAACATGTGTTCTTCAAACATAATTTTCTCCACTTCGGCCTCTGCTTGAGGCGCTGACATCGTTTCCTAGTGAAGGTAGGGACCTCCTTTTGAAACCTTAGAGACACTCGATGCCAATAACAAAGAGTCCCAGGCATGTCAGGGTTCATAAATGGTACTTCGGTTGCCTCGCAAACCTTGTCTTTTGTTTTGAGGGGATCCCATGGTTTGACAACGTATGTTCTTAGATGTTCATGACTGGATGAAGGGCCATGACATAGATTTTGATAGAATTGAACTCACAAGACCAGTCCCTACTTGTATAAAAACTCGACTGATGCATAGAACCCACCCAGAACATCTAGAATTTATAGCAGATCGGGGCAGCGAGACGGAACGTGCTAAGGAATACTCATACATTGCGACGTGATGTCTTGAATAATTAATGTGTCATATCTGCACGAAGGATATGATCTAGGATGTATGAAGCGCAACCAATAGGAGTTGTAGAGAATATATGATACGATCATGCCAATCTCTTTAATCTGCCCAGCCTCCATTATTAGTGAATAATGGTTGACACACTTGGTGATATGGCTTTTGGGGTAACAAATTTCCTCGACCTAAGGCATTTAACGAATTCCTTTATTATGGTATCCAACCTTTTGGGAGATGATGCACACGTTCAGCTCTGGCATCGTTTCCCGACCCCAAGGGGAAATCGACCACTAGAATGGATTCAATGCTCGTGTGTGTCGTACCTGATCTTCCATGCTATGGTGCATGGATGTAACTCATCGAAAATGAAGAGGAGTGGCGGCGCGGATAGAGATGTTACAGGTCATTAAAAAGGTTATTGGGATAACGTAAGTATTTAACAATCAGGACTAGCGAGCTCTACAGGTATGCATCAGTTTGTTTTTTCCACTTACATATTCCTATGCTTTGCCTGATAAGTAATTTCTAAACGATTTCAATCTCAATTGCAGGAAACATCCCTCCGACTATCGAAAAATTTTTGCTTTGTAACCTCGTCGAGGAACCCGAAGGAAACATTGGGGTAAAATCAACGAAGCAATGAAGGATATAGGACTCTCTGAGTTTGGTGACCCCAACAACTTCATCAACTTATGCAACCTAGTTGGATCACATGCCAAGCAGGATTCACTATGGGCCGAAGAGCTAGCCAAGGTGACCGATACATCGCCAAGACAAATGAAAAGAATTATGGAGCATCCGATGAAGGCTCAAGATGTGCTACAACATTTGAACACAATTCTTGTGAAGTACCGGGTGCATGAAATAGAGATCAAAGGATTTTACGTGTCTCCTATGGAACAACACAGATTCCCATGGGCTCAAATCTGCAAAGAGTTGTTTATCAGTTGGACTGAGTACTAGAAAATTCATCCTTTAAAAGAACTATCTTGATTTGACTGTTAAAGAAACTGTTAGAAGATGACACCACATGGCGTATTTTTCTTTGCTTAAACCGCACTTAGCCGTTGTTTTCAGTTGAACTTTAGATTATAAATAAAGACATCGACCAATTAGTAAAGGTCGATGGTTGTTGCAAGAACTCTTTATTTCTAGTTGTTAAGAATTATTTTGAAACTCCCTTTGAAATGAGAAGTCCTTCTGGACCGGAGACAAGTTATTTTCATTGACTACATGTGTGATTGGACGTGGAGAAGAACTATTTCCTATCCTATTTCATGAATGATGTTGTAATGAGTAAGAGAAATTAATTATGTTGTCAAGTTATCTAGTGCAATGTTTTGTTTTTCTTTGCTTTAATGATGAAGATGAATCGTTGTGTTATTATGTCATGAATGATTATGGTAGATGAATTATTTTGATTTCCATTATCTTATTTCATATGTGTTTTCTTTTTGGTAATTAGAATCTCGGGCAGTAATTAGATGCTCACATAGCTAATGTATTAGTACTACGTCTGTGGTGTAAAATTGTTGTTTGCATGCTTGAGTAGTGGGTTATCCCAAGTTCAACCTCTTCTCCTTAGTTAAGCTTAATTCCATTTTTTTCCAAGTTGGTTTATATCGGATTACATCTCATATCGGTCCCACCTAAGAGAAAATACAAAAAAGAGATAGTTCAAACTAAAAGAAGAGCCTTCACAAGAAAACGTCAAGCCCATTGATAATTTTTTTGGATCACAAGATCTGGATAACCATTCCACTATTAAACGTTGCAGAGTCTAATTGGGCCTCGGTGGCAGGTTTGGTTCCTACTGTTGAATCAAGGGATTTAAGGCCCATCAACAGGGTCGATCCCTCAACCTCCGGGCACGCATGGAAGATTTTTTTCATAGGTTGGGCCACCAACCCACCTCTGCGTTATTTATTAACCTTATATGTTGGAATAATTATTTAAGTTGAAACATATGTTATGTCGGTGAAGATAAGGGTCAGGGCTAAGCCCCATCCCCCGGTCCATATCACAGTACATACCACCATTCCATAACAGTTGGCGCGTGGAAAGGTTAGCACATTGTTTAGCTTGGAAGGCGAGGGGTGTTTTTCCACATGACCTTCCCACGTGACCAATGGCACAGTTTTTGCAATAGTTTAGCCATGGGGGTTGGATTAAACGTTGGGACATGGCCATATTCCCCCATGCATTCAATGCCTTTGCCCAAAGGGACGCTAATCATGCTAACGTTTCAACATTTTTCCACAAATTGTAAAGTGCACATGGTGTTTGGTTTTTGGCCCAGTAGCACTGCGAGAGTTGGGTTAGTCACACACGGGTGTGAATTGGAGAACTATTGACAACCAGCTTGAAGGGGAAATTTTCCAGGAGGATATCTTCTTCATTTTTTGGCCAAACCAAGTGCAGAAAGAGCCCAGCTAGGGGTTTTTGGATGTTCTGGATCCATTGGATCCATCTATTTGGTATTTTGAGCACTATAAAGTATTGTTTTTAGCACTTTGAGAAAAAAAAATATAAAATATCGATTGGAAACTGGACCAGGAGATGTAGCCCAAGAGAGAGGTGAACTCCTTTATCATTTGCTATGTTATATGTTTACTAATGGTTGTTAATTGTTGGTTATTATGTGCATCTTAAGTGTGAAAACTATGTAATTTATGTGTTTGCAAATTGATCATTTTTCCCAAGCACGCATAATTAACACTTACAAATAATTTAAAAGATACAAGTCTTCTTCATTTTCAGATCAAGTTGGTATCAAAACATAGGTTTTTGAAGGATTGATTGTTTGCAAGTGTTTTGTTTCCTGATGCTTGCGAGCTAGAAGCAGTCTTACCTATTGTGTGTCAGATTCCTTCTTTAAAGTTGGCAGTGGAATTACTGCCAGATACTTCACCGCTTGAGGAATGCCTACTATATCTCAAG
>ML806921.1:0-12224 GCA_009831015.1 Picea engelmannii | reverse complement strand
ATGTGTGTAGAGAGTACTGACTTGTGCATCTGTTATGTACAGATGTGGGTGCTATGTGACCAACGGACTTTGCTAGGACTCGACGATGTCCTCGACCTGAGGGAGGACCAACAACTGCAAGGGGACCCCCAACCGAAGAGGCTGACAAAGTTCTAAGATGATTGGAGTGTACCCTCACTGCGCTCACTCGTACTGTACCTATGGCCAACATTGAGGATCTCCCCCCTTCTATGCAACCTCATGTAATAGGGGTTCCTTAGACTTGGGTCTAGTTATTCTGGCATTTGGCCAATGCCGTTGTACACTATGGAAGGGCCAATAGGCCCCTTTCTTAGACAGTATAGAACATTGACGTGCCAAGGGAACTTTTTGTATATGTATTTTTTTGGGGCATAAGCCCAACGATGTATACTAAACACTTTTGAGGTGTTCACGCCCACCTAGGTACTCATGATATATATATATATATATATATATATATATATATATATATTTACATCTTTTCTATCTAATGGATGACATTTTTTACATGTGTATGTGTGTGTGTGTTTTTTTTTATGTGTGTGCAACATGCCAATCTAATATTTGATTAGCTAGAGTATCTGTTAGATGATTGAATATCCTAGGAACATGGATATACATAATGTAATCGAAAGAAGGTTCTAAGAGACGTACCCTAAACAATTGTCGGTGCAAAGTAGGATCATAAACGCGTAAACCCCATTTAACTGGGACACAACCAACTGAGAAAATAAGTAGACCCGGAGGTGAGGGATGCCATGTGACAAAAAGTCATGAAGAAATTCTATTCTTGCAATGTATTCAATAATGTTGTTTGTAGCGTCACTTATATAAATACTTCCGGAAGATAGTAATTGGCCTCCAGATCTGAAAATCACCCAAGCTACAGAAGCAAGCCTCCGAGTGTGTCGGCTAGTGCCATCCATGAACCCAAAATAAACCTCCAATTCACTTGACATATGCCACAGTGAAAAATAATACATAAATAACTACACATCCACAAAACAAAAAATACAAAAATTGTATAAAAAGATATACATATATACAAGAAGTCACCCAGGTGACCAACCTAAGAGTAATACTTATTGAGGTAGAGCCCATTTCTAGGCTCTGCCAAGGAATTTCCTTCAAAATCAACTAGACGATAAACATTTTAATGCCTCTTTCACAATGAACGGTCTGAACCACATGGGTTTGAACTTGCCTTCCCCTAGGGGATCTTTTTCTTGATCATAGACCAAGATAAGATCGCCTTCGGATAAAATCCAAGGATGAACGAATAGATCATTTGACTTGTTTCTTATGAGCCTCATTGGCTAAGGCTGCATCATGACACTGCTCATCGAGCTGCTTGAGATATAGTAGGCATTCCTCAAGCGGTGAAGTATCTGGCAGTAATTCCACTGCCAACTTTAAAGAAGGAATCTGACACACAATAGGTAAGACTGCTTCTAGCTCGCAAGCATCAGGAAACAAAACACTTGCAAACAATCAATCCTTCAAAAACCTATGTTTTGATACCAACTTGATCTGAAAATGAAGAAGACTTGTATCTTTTAAATTATTTGTAAGTGTTAATTATGCGTGCTTGGGAAAAATGATCAATTTGCAAACACATAAATTACATAGTTTTCACACTTAAGATGCACATAATAACCAACAATTAACAACCATTAGTAAACATATAACATAGCAAATGATAAAGGAGTTCACCTCTCTCTTGGGCTACATCTCCTGGTCCAGTTTCCAATCGATATTTTATATTTTTTTTTCTCAAAGTGCTAAAAACAATACTTTATAGTGCTCAAAATACCAAATAGATGGATCCAATGGATCCAGAACATCCAAAAACCCCTAGCTGGGCTCTTTCTGCACTTGGTTTGGCCAAAAAATGAAGAAGATATCCTCCTGGAAAATTTCCCCTTCAAGCTGGTTGTCAATAGTTCTCCAATTCACACCCGTGTGTGACTAACCCAACTCTCGCAGTGCTACTGGGCCAAAAACCAAACACCATGTGCACTTTACAATTTGTGGAAAAATGTTGAAACGTTAGCATGATTAGCGTCCCTTTGGGCAAAGGCATTGAATGCATGGGGGAATATGGCCATGTCCCAACGTTTAATCCAACCCCCATGGCTAAACTATTGCAAAAACTGTGCCATTGGTCACGTGGGAAGGTCATGTGGAAAAACACCCCTCGCCTTCCAAGCTAAACAATGTGCTAACCTTTCCACGCGCCAACTGTTATGGAATGGTGGTATGTACTGTGATATGGACCGGGGGATGGGGCTTAGCCCTGACCCTTATCTTCACCGACATAACATATGTTTCAACTTAAATAATTATTCCAACATATAAGGTTAATAAATAACGCAGAGGTGGGTTGGTGGCCCAACCTATGAAAAAAATCTTCCATGCGTGCCCGGAGGTTGAGGGATCGACCCTGTTGATGGGCCTTAAATCCCTTGATTCAACAGTAGGAACCAAACCTGCCACCGAGGCCCAATTAGACTCTGCAACGTTTAATAGTGGAATGGTTATCCAGATCTTGTGATCCAAAAAAATTATCAATGGGCTTGACGTTTTCTTGTGAAGGCTCTTCTTTTAGTTTGAACTATCTCTTTTTTGTATTTTCTCTTAGGTGGGACCGATATGAGATGTAATCCGATATAAACCAACTTGGAAAAAAATGGAATTAAGCTTAACTAAGGAGAAGAGGTTGAACTTGGGATAACCCACTACTCAAGCATGCAAACAACAATTTTACACCACAGACGTAGTACTAATACATTAGCTATGTGAGCATCTAATTACTGCCCGAGATTCTAATTACCAAAAAGAAAACACATATGAAATAAGATAATGGAAATCAAAATAATTCATCTACCATAATCATTCATGACATAATAACACAACGATTCATCTTCATCATTAAAGCAAAGAAAAACAAAACATTGCACTAGATAACTTGACAACATAATTAATTTCTCTTACTCATTACAACATCATTCATGAAATAGGATAGGAAATAGTTCTTCTCCACGTCCAATCACACATGTAGTCAATGAAAATAACTTGTCTCCGGTCCAGAAGGACTTCTCATTTCAAAGGGAGTTTCAAAATAATTCTTAACAACTAGAAATAAAGAGTTCTTGCAACAACCATCGACCTTTACTAATTGGTCGATGTCTTTATTTATAATCTAAAGTTCAACTGAAAACAACGGCTAAGTGCGGTTTAAGCAAAGAAAAATACGCCATGTGGTGTCATCTTCTAACAGTTTCTTTAACAGTCAAATCAAGATAGTTCTTTTAAAGGATGAATTTTCTAGTACTCAGTCCAACTGATAAACAACTCTTTGCAGATTTGAGCCCATGGGAATCTGTGTTGTTCCATAGGAGACACGTAAAATCCTTTGATCTCTATTTCATGCACCCGGTACTTCACAAGAATTGTGTTCAAATGTTGTAGCACATCTTGAGCCTTCATCGGATGCTCCATAATTCTTTTCATTTGTCTTGGCGATGTATCGGTCACCTTGGCTAGCTCTTCGGCCCATAGTGAATCCTGCTTGGCATGTGATCCAACTAGGTTGCATAAGTTGATGAAGTTGTTGGGGTCACCAAACTCAGAGAGTCCTATATCCTTCATTGCTTCGTTGATTTTACCCCAATGTTTCCTTCGGGTTCCTCGACGAGGTTACAAAGCAAAAATTTTTCGATAGTCGGAGGGATGTTTCCTGCAATTGAGATTGAAATCGTTTAGAAATTACTTATCAGGCAAAGCATAGGAATATGTAAGTGGAAAAAACAAACTGATGCATACCTGTAGAGCTCGCTAGTCCTGATTGTTAAATACTTACGTTATCCCAATAACCTTTTTAATGACCTGTAACATCTCTATCCGCGCCGCCACTCCTCTTCATTTTCGATGAGTTACATCCATGCACCATAGCATGGAAGATCAGGTACGACACACACGAGCATTGAATCCATTCTAGTGGTCGATTTCCCCTTGGGGTCGGGAAACGATGCCAGAGCTGAACGTGTGCATCATCTCCCAAAAGGTTGGATACCATAATAAAGGAATTCGTTAAATGCCTTAGGTCGAGGAAATTTGTTACCCCAAAAGCCATATCACCAAGTGTGTCAACCATTATTCACTAATAATGGAGGCTGGGCAGATTAAAGAGATTGGCATGATCGTATCATATATTCTCTACAACTCCTATTGGTTGCGCTTCATACATCCTAGATCATATCCTTCGTGCAGATATGACACATTAATTATTCAAGACATCACGTCGCAATGTATGAGTATTCCTTAGCACGTTCCGTCTCGCTGCCCCGATCTGCTATAAATTCTAGATGTTCTGGGTGGGTTCTATGCATCAGTCGAGTTTTTATACAAGTAGGGACTGGTCTTGTGAGTTCAATTCTATCAAAATCTATGTCATGGCCCTTCATCCAGTCATGAACATCTAAGAACATACGTTGTCAAACCATGGGATCCCCTCAAAACAAAAGACAAGGTTTGCGAGGCAACCGAAGTACCATTTATGAACCCTGACATGCCTGGGACTCTTTGTTATTGGCATCGAGTGTCTCTAAGGTTTCAAAAGGAGGTCCCTACCTTCACTAGGAAACGATGTCAGCGCCTCAAGCAGAGGCCGAAGTGGAGAAAATTATGTTTGAAGAACACATGTTGGAGGCCATGCCCTCTCAACAATAGACACTGTGGAGGAGGGGAAGGCCTAGAAAAAATAAGGAAGTAGGAGGAAGCCACATCTTGACTGGGATGAGTGCACACCCGACCGCTGAGGAGCTCATAATGTATGCTACCCGACTAGAACCTGTCTGGACTACTAGTCGAGGAAGCAAGAGTCGAATGTGAATGACATGGGCATTGGGTTCTAACATTGAAAGACCCAATCAACAGCTGGAGTAGGCACAACTTTCCATAGTTGAAATTTATCAAGAAAATAGAGAATGGCGGAGACAACTGGTGGCAAAGAACCAGGAGGTATGAACAACGCAAGGTTGTGAAGGAGGCACAAATTGGCTCAAGAGATAGCTTCGAGAAGCACAAGATACGATTGTGCAGTTGAGCGAAGTGCAGAGGATGATGGATGAGGAGAACATGAGAACACTACAAGGTGCACAAAGCAGTCCAGGAGAAGGTCCGTGTGCAGGAGATGCATGATGTGAGGACCCTTGTTTTGTACTCTCAAGAGTGACTTATGTTTTGATAGTTTTCCTTGTTTGTTGTGAGAATTTTCACGTTCTCAATGTAACTAGGTCGGTTCGCCAAGGTGTTGGTAGTGTTTAATGTATGTAACCTAAGCCCGACGGGAACCTTAATATATGAAATTTCAAAAATGTTTTTCTTGAACGGATTCTAGTCATAGTAGTTGAATGTATCGTGTTTCCTCTTTGCGTGTAAATCTTCCATATGCTTATCTAAGCTTCTCATAAATTATGTGATTTTGTAATTATCATTGTTATAAGTTGTTTTGTAAGTTCATTGATATTTTCCTTTAGAAACTTCAAATGCTGAATGATTCCGACATGGCGTCATTAACTTGGGGCTCATTGAATAAAACCTAGAACTCATCTCGTGGGTAAGGTTTGCACTCGGGACTTCGTTTACGTCGAACGTGCTAAATTGAGCTAGATATTGCGACTGTCGATGCCGAGTGAGTATCAGGGATCGGTGTTCAAAAAATAAAATCAACGTGTAGTTTCTTCATGGGTTATCATCCTTCGGAACTCCCGATACCGAAAATGTCTCGGAGGTCGGTGATTATTATTTCATTTTTTGTTCAATGCTTATTGTTTTAACCTTTCGTCGATGCCAAATTGATCGGTCATCGGTGATATTCTTGGTGGTTCTTGTCGCAAAAGAAATTTTGCATCTGCTGACATCGACAAAGATCGGGAATCGACAACTTTGGTTCTCTCTAGCATTTTCTTTCATGCTTAATCCTTCTCGATGTTGAAATCCTTAAGCGCGTCCAGGAAAACTTTGACTGTCATTTTTCTAATTTAGATATTAGTCTTTTAAGTTAATGATTTTCACATGTCCAAGCAATCTTTTAAAAACTTAATGAGAAATAAAAATAATAAACAAAGGACATATTTTTCATATCAGACAATGCCAAAAGATCAAGTGATACCCAAAAAATGAAATTCTATGTAGAATTTTTAGGATGTGTTGAGTGCTCAACAAATGGTGATTCACTGGGTGAATGAAGAATCTTTGTTCTTCCTTCATGCTCGGCTAGTACAAAAGCTGGTGGATAAAATTTCCTAGTTTTAAACATAGCCTCTTTTACCTTTTCAATTTGAAATCCTTTGGTTGATGCTTCTATGTCTGCCCGTGGGGTTTTTACCTTTATTCCTCCTTCATTTCATTTAACCCTGACTTACACCCCCTTTTTACAAAAGTCTAGCAAAGAATTCACTGACATGAAGCCCTTAGTTACCTTCAATCATTCTCTTTGGTGTTTCTCCACTGTCAAGGAGCGTCCATAGCCCCGACCGAGTCACCCCAACATCACAAACCTTTCTCCGTTGCCAGCAAGTGTCCATATCCCTGATGGAGATATCTACATACCCTCCCCTACTGATCACTCTTTTGATAATGTCCATTTTATTTCAACATGATATCCTGAGAGAGTGAGAGAGGATGACGTCTGTTTAATTTACAAAGTGAGATGGTTAGGTGGAACCATTGCTATCTTTGTGCTCGGGTTCATGTAGTCCTTTCCGACTTTCCTTCTTACCCTTAAGGTCTTACCAAACCACTAGGCACACACTTCTATCATTTCTTCGAAGTTTTTCGTTTTCACGGGTTAGATGGAGGGATCCTCAAAGAAACCACAAGTTCCTTGATGCTTCTTGTGTTGTATGTGAGCGATGAGTTTGGAATAGAGTTTGCGATGTCGCATGACTTAAGATCAACCATTTTCCTACTAAACACAACTTTCAAAAGTGCAGAAATCCAGAAAGCAAAAGAAAACCAAAAATAAATGTACTTTGAAATCATGAAAACACTTTAAAGAAGATGCCTTTTTTTTATATATATTTTCATATTTTTTATTATTGGAAATATTGTTTGAGGGCTTGGCCATTTACTGGGAGGGCTTCAGGTTCCCCCCTCGGGTTCTGTAACGAATAATTTCCTGCCCCAATCTTCTCAGCCACTTGGAAAGGTCCAATCCATAGATTATGAAACTTAGAATGTTTCCCTTTCGGCTCATTTGCTCTGTCCCATTTCAATACTAAGTCTCCTATTTCAAAATCCTTCTCTTTGGCCTTATGCTTGTCAAACCACCTTTTCACTATCTGCTGGTGAGCTATGAATTTCGACTTAGCCTTTTTCTTCTCTTCTTCTAGCATGAGAAGAGTATCAATTCTTTGTTGTATGACCGATGAGGGATCCTCGTTGGAATCTTGGGCTAGTTGAAGAGATGGAATATAAAGCCCATTTGGGAGAATGGCTTCCTGCCTGTAAACTAGGAAGTATGAGGAATTTCCTATGGCTTCTTTGGGTGTGATCGTATCAGGCCATAAAGCATTATGGAGTAGATTATGCCAATTCCTTTGGTTATTTGCAACCATATTCTTTAGCATTCTTACTAGGTTCTTATTGGTTGATTCTTCCACCCCGTTTCCTTGTGGATAATAATTTGCGGAGTACCTAATTATGATTCCTTTATCCAAAGAAAACTCCGTTAGTCGGGTGGAAGAGAAATAAGATGCATTATAAAAAAACAGGACATAAGGGACAACAAACCTCATGATTAGTTGTTGCTCTTTGAATTGGATCACCACTTTTTCATTTACATGAGTCAAAGGGATATCCTCTGCCCATTTTGTGAAGTAATCAGTGATAGTCAGAATGTACTTGTGTTGTTTTGAAGATATTGGTTTAATTTATCCTATGATATCTAACCCCCATTGCTCAAAAGGCCTAGATACAATCACTGGTTGGAGTGGGATTGATGCTCTCTTCTCTCTCCCAGTGCTTATTTGAAAAATTTTCTAGTTCCTAACGTAGGTGTGAGTGTCTTTGAACAAGGTGGGCCAATAATAGCCAACCCTTAGTATTTTATGAGCGGTGGTGTTTCCTGCGAAATGTCACCGGCAGGGCCATCATGGAGCTCCTTGAGAACTTTGTCTGCATCTTCACGTTTGAGACATATTAAAAGTACCCCATCATAATTAATCCGGAAGAGTACCGAATTTATGAGGTGATATTGTGCAAATTTTAACCTGAGAGCTCTCCTTTCCCTGGGGTTGAGATTTTCTTGGTAGGCCCCATGGTGTAGGAGGTAAGTCATATTCTTATACCAAGACTCAGTCCCTGGGGAAATGTATGAAGCTTCACCACACCATAATTCCATTTCATTCTGCCATCCAGAATATTCATTTACTTGGTCCTGGGATTCAACTGGGAGTTTGCACAACCCTTGCCCTTTGACCAGTTTGGCAGGTTTTATATCTAGATCAAATTCTTGGACCACTACCATCCAGTTCCCTCTTCTTTCCCCCATCTATTTCTTAGTAAACAAGGATCAGACTGCAGGGTGAGGCACAATCACTTTGGTGTGGTTCTTGAGGATGTAAGACCTGGAGTTTTTTACTACCTTGTATACCGCATAAGCATGTTTTTCAACAGCAGGATAGTTAAGTTCGTCTCCCTAGAGATTAATGATCATGAACAACACCGGAGCTTCATTGTTGTCATCGTCCTTCTGAGTCAATACTGCAGCTAACGACTGGTCGGAGGCGAAAGTATAGAGGAAGAAATCCCTATTAAAATCGAGACTTCGTAGCACAGGGGCCTGGGATATAGCAATTTTAATATTGCCGAAAGCATATTTTCATTCATCATCCCACTTAAATTTGACATCTTTGCGAATCATCATTTGTAAGGGTTTGATAGTTTCCACAAAATCGGGAGTAAATTTCCTCACAAAATTGATTTGCCCAAAAAAATACTGCATAGCTTTCTTGTTGTGAGGCAATGGGAGCTGAGCTATGGCCTTAATCCTTTCTGGGCCTATGTGAATGCCTGCTTGAGATATAATGTGGCCTAGTAGCCTACCTTCCTTGACATCGAAAATAGTTTTCTTGGAATTTAAGGATATATCGTATCTCCTACACCTTTCAAAAATTTGAGTTAAGTGTTGGATGTGTTCTTCTTTGTTCTTTGAATACACAGTTACGTTGTCTAGATACACTACCACACACTTGCTGATTAAACCCCGAAATGATACATCCATGGCCCTTTGGAAGGTCACTCCTACGTTGATTAACCCAAAAGGCATGCATTTATAAGAAAATGTTCCCCACTTGGTTTGGAAGGTAGTTTTTAAATGATCCTCCTACAAAACCAGGACTTGGTTGTAACTTGAGAAAACATCTAGTAGAGAAAAAATATCCAAGCCAGACATGGTCTACAGGAGTTTCTCCATTGGAGGGACTAGGTAATTGTCCTTTTCTAAATTCCTGTCGAGGTTTCTAAAATCTACGCATAAGCGAATTTCTCCAGACTTTTTCCTCATAGGAACCAGATTTTCTACCCATGTGGAATGCCTGACCTGGAAAATAATATTGGCATCTAAAATTTTCTTAAATTTTTGATACATGAGAGGCTCCAGGGATGGGTGATACTTTTGGAGCTTCTGTTGGAAAGGTTTCACCACATATTTTAACGATATAGTGTGTTGAATGATTTGGATGTTGTAGGTTTTCATGTCTCAGTAGGACCATGCGAAGTCATCTTGATATTATCTGAACAGTTTAAGATAAGCATCTCTTTCCTCTTTAGATATGGTTTTGCCGAGATTCACATTCTTTGGATTTTCCAAAGTTCTGAGATTTATAGTTTCATGTAGGGGACAAGAGCTACCGGTCTTTGTGTTCTTAGCCCCCCTAAAGCATTCTTTTAGGTCAAACATATTTTCTAGATTAGCTATCCCCTTCGGGATGGTGTGAGATTTCGATCTGTCAATAGGTTGGCCTATTCGAGGATTAGTTTCTATCGCTTGCTCCTGGAATACCTCATCATAAATGGATAAATCTTTGAAATTGTCTTGGTTAGTCAGGAAGTTTATGATCTGTTCATCTCCTTCAAATACCTTCCAATGGTTTGTAGAGTAGTTCCATAATGAACCGAGAAGCTTCATAGTCTTCCAGAGGTGACAGCCTTGAAGCAGTCGTGGCCAGGGAATCAACAAGGATGTTCTTTGCTCTTGGGATCACAGTGATATTGAAAGCTTCAAAATTATCTATTAACCTATGCACTTCCTACTGATAATTCTTCAGGTGTGGGGAATCACAATGTATAGTATTCCTTAATTGTCTAACGATAATCTTTGAGTCCCCAAAAAATTTCAATTCTTTGACGTTCAAGTCTATGGATTTATTTAACCCTTGTACTAGAGATTCATACTCAATGGTGTTATTGGTGCATTCAAATTCTAGTCTAGAATATAGGAAATGACGTTTACCTTTTGGATCAATGAGGATGCACCCTGCCCCTGATCCTTCCTATGATTTAGATCCATCAAAGTATATGGTCCAAATTTGTGAACGACAATCACCCTTTTCTTCTTCCTTATTACTTTCTAGCTCTCCTATCTCTTGTTCTATAGTTTCTAATGCAGGGTCTTGGAAAAAGAGGGTGTCTTTTGTTGGTATCGACAATTTATCTTGAAAGACCATTTCAGATTTTTGAGTGAGGGGGACATCGGATAAGAGAGGAGAAAAGTTTCTGAAGTGGGAATCACAGGAATAATTTCCTAGCACTGGGAAATATGTAGATGAGGGTTCATTCAGGATTTCTAGATCAGTGATCGTATGTTTTAGATATCTCTCCCTATCGATTATGATCATATTCTTGTATCCCTTCAGTGGTAGCCAAAGGTGTTCCAAGTCTATGCTAAAGTACCCATTTAACTTCTCAGGCCAATCTTGACTTAGTAATATCCCATAGGCCTCTGAGATTTCTACTATGATGATGTCAATCACTTGTACAAACTAATGATGTGTCATTGTTCTGATCATTACATCTCTGAGTTCCCCCATGACTTTTACTTGGGCCATGTCTAGCTGTATCACATGCTTATTGCTCTGTATAGGAACAACATTTATTTTTTTGAAAATAGAAAAGGGCATAACGTTGGAAGATGGTCCTAAATCCACCAAACAATTATATAGGTTCCTGTTGAAAACTTTGAATGTTAAGAGGAAAGGTGGGACAAAAGGCTTTCCCTTCTTATCTTCCAAACAGATATTCACAGTTGGTTTATTTACCGGGTCTATGGAAGTTAGATTTCTTTCTTGACCATTGCCAGTTGTAGGGTCTTTTATTGAGTTCAAAGATTGTAGTAGGAAGTCCTTCTGCTGAGGGATTCTACATATGTCCATGACTAATAGGTTAGCCCTCAAGTTCTTCAAATCTTCAACTAAGTTGTAATCCAGTTTGGTTGATTCTTGGGTATGGATGCTTATAGGTTTTTTACTGGGAGTAAAAGGTGCTTTCGGGTGATCTAGAGTTGTCTTATTTCTCGAAGTTTGGGTAGAAGCGATGTATTTTGAGACAAGTGGAACTTTACTGCGTGTCTGCACCACCGAGACCTCGACGGGTGGTTCTTGAGACTCGAACATGTCGTCAGAAGGCATTATCATGTTGGGATCCCATATCAACATGGTTGTATCTGTGGTGGATTAATCTCTTCCTGGTCAACAATATTCATAACTGAACTGCTCAATTTTTCGGTCAGGGAAACTTCATCTAGAAACCGATTGGCCATCAAATTGATGGCATGCACCCATTGGGGACAGTCTAGTTTGGAGTGGTTTTCCTGGTGATACGTGTAGAAAGAATTATATGATACATTCCCTAGATCGATATTTAAGTTAGCAGGGGGAGGTTCAATCTCCTTGAATGGTGGGTTCCTTTTAAAGAAATTCTTGTAGGGCCTTTGGCCTTGGTTTCCTTCCCCTATGTTTCTCTTCATATCTATGATCTCGTTTGATAATTTCTTAACCATGCGTTCTAGATCTTCTATGTCTCCATTAACCTTGTCAGGACTCTATTCTCCTTGTTTCCCCGACGGTCTAGTCAAAAGGAGTCCCCTCCTAGGAGGAGGTTGAGATTATTTCTTAACTAAAGAAATATGGCCTTCTTTG
>ML806920.1:317406-330027 GCA_009831015.1 Picea engelmannii | reverse complement strand
CAACTATATTGTAGTTGGATCCATCAGTCTTTTTGTTTCTGGTTCCCAGGATACTCTGGATCGTGGATGCTTTATAGGATGTTGGTTTCTTTCTTGTTACTTTTGCTTCACTTTGTGTTATTTTGATTGTTGGTAACATCAATCTTGTCAATATATTTTCACATACGCATTCATTGTCGTGGTGAAAGAATTCTTGAGAAAGCATAAAAATGATTTGCAATGGGAAATCTACCGTCTCAACTCTGAACAGTATCTAGTGGCGGGAACAGATCGGTGAAGCCGTCCAAATGCTAAATCTGTCATCCCAATTTTCAATGCTGGCCAATGGCCAAGATAGCACTGCAAAGCCGTCCAAATGCTATAGCTTTTACTGATAACAGTTATATCAAAGCCTTTATAATCAAAACCCTCTATGTTGTAGAAAAATTACCTGAGAAGAGAGATAAACTAACTCTTAAAGAGATAGATCTGCAATTCCGATGGAGAATTGGTCGTTTTAATTCTCAATACAAAACAACAAAGAGTTCTCAATCTACAGTTCTGTAATGGAGAATCAAAGAGATAGATCTACTGTTCTAATAGAGAATCTGCAGTTATAATTGTCAATACAAACTAGTAATGAGATAGATCTGTATCCCATGTTCATGGAACAAGGAAAGGAATTCTATAAACTAGTAATGAGATAGATCTTTATCTCATGTTTATGGAACAAGGAATTAGGGATTTGACTATTACATATTCTATTCATCTCTACATTTGAATCTATTATTTCTTAAAAGAAAACTCATATTCTTAACCATTAAACCCACTCACTCACACTACTATCTTAACCATAAACACTTCACATTTCATATATATTTATATTCATAATACAAATACTAATTTTTCTTTCTCAATATACTATGAACATTAATATTATTGTTATGGTAACCTATAAACACTTCACATTTTTCAACTTCAACTTTATATTATATTAGTGATTTTTCTTTCTTAATATACTATGAACATTAATATTATTGTTATGTTAATCTATAAACACTTCACATTTTGTATGTATGCATTCCTAATACAAATTTTGTATGCAGGCCCTTTCAAAGATTCAATCAACAGGAGCCATGACATTTAGTTTTATAAAAGCTGTTGAAAAGGGAGAAGGAAAAACTTATGGGACTCTGTTAAGTTATATGCGTGATAGTGTTCGTGCAGCACGCCAAAAGCCTAAAAATCCCACCGTTCTTACAAATATGCTTTATGAAGGTGGCAGCCAAAAACAAGGGAAAATACAGGTAAATTTCAATTAATTTTGTTTATAGAATAAATATTTTTGATTACTTTATTTCATCCAAGTTCCAAGTTGTTTGTAGAATAAATAATTTTGATGAATTTATTTTATCGAGTAGTAAATATTCTATACATTCTTAATAATAATAATAATAATAATAATAATAATTTATTTTGAAGGTTATGGTTAAGCTAGACATCAAATTGGTGTGAGACCTTTTCTTTCTAGTGATTTTATTGGTAAATTCTACTGAGGTATACATACCCTACCTCCTCTGGATTTGAATATGTAATACATGTTCTTAACCATTAGACCCATTTATTATGTAGTATTCCAGAACAGAAATATAATCATATTATAAATTTTATTACATAAATAAAATTACTTGTAAAAAATATGACCATGTTATTGCAAAAATTAATTATGATTAGAATATAATCATATAATGTTGGAGAGGAAATTATTAAAAAATTTATTAAAATAGTTTTTTATGATTTAATTAATATCAAGATTATTTTATAAAAAAATTGAATTAAAAATATGATGTAAAATAAATTTCATTATTTATAATAAGTTAATTTAAATTAAAAATATAATATAAAATGAATATCAATATTAAAAATAATTTACATAAAAACAATTTCATGAATTAAAATTATGATACAGAATGAAAGTTTTTAAATGATTTTGTTATTCTAGTAATTGTGAAAGTTTTTGTTATAATAAAACAATTTCGTGAATGTTTTTGTTATAACAAAACAATTTCATGAATTATAATTATAATATGGAATAAATATTAATTTATAAATAATTTTTTTTGTTTATAATAAATAATAATTTTATTATTTATTAAAAATTATTACAAAGTTATAATTATTATTATTTTAAAGTAAATTTTTAAATAAATTTTATAAAATTTAAGATTTTTTATATTCTAATATTATTTAATTTGTATGTTGAATATTGCAGGAACCACAATTGTCATCTTCTTATCCATTTGATATCAATGAGAAGCCATTTTATTTGTGATTGAGAAGCCATTTTATTTGCGATGGAGGATTTTTAAGATGAGGAAAAACCATTTTATTTGGTTTATTTGTGATAGAGGATTTAAGAATTATGGGAAAAATTAAAAATGAAATATGTATTAATATATTTTTATAAGAGTGAGATTAATAATAGAGGTAGATAGTATCATATTAGACTTTACAAGATGTAAAAATTTATTTATATTTTTAAAAAATTATTAATATTTTTTATTAAATAGATGTTTAGTTTAAATTTTTATAATGAGTAGGTGTATTATTGGTTTTAACTTAAGTAAAATATTAATATTTAAAAAAAATTGTTTAATATAGATTTATGTTTTCATTTATAATTTAATATTTTTATAATTAATATGTATATAGATATTTGATACTATTTTAAAATAAAATAATGGTTAAAAATATAAATAACATAATAAAAATTATGAAAATTTACTAGGTCATTATTTTCATAAATATGGTTAAATATATTTGTATATGTTTTTTTTTAATTTATCTATAATATTTACATGTTTTTATAAGTAAAATTATAAATAAATTTACAATTTAATTTAGATATTTTTTAGTTTTTGTATTATGATTCTATTAAGATAGAACTATTGTTAAAAATTCAAATTTTAACTATGTTTAAATTAAAAAGACTAATTACATTTTTTCATGTGATTTTAGACAAAATATTAACGTGTATTCTCTAAAACATTTAAAGAGATATCATTATTATGAATTTAAGGATGTTGTAAATTAATAGGAGACTCTTTTTACTTAGTTAATGGATCAATTATTTTTCCTTTCCTAATCTAAATTATATTATTAATGCTTCTTTTTCACTCTTCATGTCCACCACCATGAAGTTCAATAAGACAAGTAAACAAGTGGTGGAAGAGTTGACTCCTTGGTATTGTATGTATCCATATTAAGATTACATCTTTTTTAGGGTGGAATGTGGATGTGTATTAAAACTATAGGAATTGATGTCTCTATACATGGTAACATTTTTTTTTAGGGTTCATCATTGATTCCTCTCATTTATTTGGGTTTTCTATTCTTCCATTATTTTTTTTTAAGAGAATTTATCTTGTGGATAGGCTTCATGCATATATCATGTGTATAGACGTAGATTAACTTAATAATTGTATTTTGATAATCTAGTTTTTGAGGGGTCTATTCAGAATTTTCACACTATACTATGATATTTTTTTGGTATATGATAAAAACACTTGTATTGCATTATTTTGGATCTATATTAATAATTCTTATCAAGGCAATTCCATTTTCTTGTAAAAAAAAAAATTCACACAAGTTAGGGGAGATTCAACAATCTTACCTAAATTGAGGTTGAGGAAATGAAAATTGAAGCAATAATGAATTTTAGGACCAAGAAGAGTCAACTCTACCTCAGAGTAATGATCTCTCCTCCATGATCTTTGTATATATGTATGATTTTCTAGAGGGTATTTTCATTAAATATAGATCATTTTACTCAATTTAGACATTTTCTTCATAATTTCATTTTTTCAAAACTGTGAAGTTTAAAACATTTGGTGTATATAGTCTTTAGTTTTCTTCAAATTTTTTCTTTTCCTCAAATTAAATCACTTTTTTTTTTCTTGAAAACATATTATACTGTAGTATTTTTGTTCAATTGCTAATAATGGACAACATTTTGCCTTTAACCACTCTAGTAAGCCAACTTTTAACTTGAGAAAAAATAATTTGACATGTAACATCTATAATTCATTAATATCTTGAAATTGAATGGAATGTGGCAAATTTAAGTTTATAAAACATTAATATTGTTCAAATAAATTCAATTGTTAAATTTATAGTTCATACCTTAGTCTTTTTTCAAGAGCGTTAAGAGCATTGAAAATCAAAAATCAATAACAACAAAATTCTTTTTAATTTTTCATGAGATTAATTGAATTTGGATTGACATGATCTACTTTAAGAAACTTTTGGAAATCAATCAATGCCCATTATTGATAATAAGTATTATCAATTTGAGTTCATATTATTATTGCTTTTAGTTATAGATATAGTTCATGACATAGTCATATTTTATCAGAATTAAGTTCATAATATTTTAAAATTGTCTTAGTCAATGTTTATGGACTTTGTGAACTTAGTTTTACATGTCTCATATTGTCATTGAGAAGTTTGTGGAACAATAATACCAAGTTCACAATATTCGAGTTATTTTTAAATTTTGTTCTTTATCCATATTTGAAAATGATTTTATTCCTAATGGTGAAGCTCCTTAGCCATTTTTATGGAATTATATAAAATTGGGTTAATAGATGAATTAATCCTAACATAGATAATCTTCCTTCAAAAGCATGCCATGGCTAGTTTAAATCATAATAGAGTGCATAATAATGCCATGTCTTAGCAATTTTATTTCCTTTTAACTAAAATGGGTATCGATTGTATTAAAATAAAGTTGTGGTTGCATTGTACGATGAGTTAATATAAATAAAAAAAGAAAGACTCTGATGACACGGATTCAAAAAGTCCAAAAATTTTGACAAGTCTACCAAAAAAATGAGTTGTTTGTACAATTATTTCATCGTAATTGAAAATTTTGTGGCTATATATTCTAATATACCTGCATAACCAAAAAATGTTATTTTGCATTACATACATAAACTTGAGATTTATAAGAATGCATTCCCACTGAGGGCTTCTTGCTTGACTTCTGCCTAAAAATTGGGTTTCAGAACTACGCTTTCATATTTCATCTCTCCTTGATTTTGTTGCATTATATCTTCCTCCTTTGTAGCTTCTTTAACAAACCCAATAGAGATCTTTAGAAAAAAAAATCAAGGAATGAGAGATTCTTGCAAGTCATAAAACCAATGCATATAGTGTGTTATGACTTGCAACCAAATTCTCAATTTGCCTACCTTAAATAGACACACTTGCTTCCAATTATGCATTCCTAACTCTCTTAGCCTCAAGATAGGAATTAATCATGCTAATTAAATAGGAATGTGCAAATTTTAGGTCCTCAACTTGACGTGCATTCCTTTGTTAAACCTAGTGGAGATCAGATATTTCACATGGAATGCAACAACTATGACCCTCCATGTTGAATTGCATTGAGCACTCACAACTAGAGCTAATATGAGAAGCACATGGATGCGAAACTAAAAGAATCCAAAGGGAAGGCCACCTATTGGGTCGAAGAGAATATGAAAATGAGTCACTTCCCACAACAAAATATATGCTTAACCCAAAACATCAAATATCCTCTAAGATGGAAAGCTAGATGAATAAATATCTTACCAAGCTCATTGTAGAGAAACTCCAATAGGTAAAAAAAAACCTACCTCTACTATCTCATAACAACCTTTGAGGCTTAAAGGCACTCATGTTGGTATAGTCAAAGATATGAGGGAACAGTACAAGGAGAGGAAATAGATTTATGTCTTATCCCATCTAGATTAATGCATTGTGCCACATGTCCTTCATCTTCAATTGCATTATAATTCTAATGTTTAGGTTAAAGCAACTCACATGAGGTAAACTAGACAAGGAACCACCCATTTTGACTTAGCATTCCAAGATTTAGCAAGATTCCTTTATTTACCATGTTGTCTACCAAATTATTAAAGGACCAAAGAACTTTGAAGAACTCAATGGAATCGAAACTCCTCACTAGCCCTTGTATCTTAAGATTAATCTTGAGACATTTGAACTCTAAGAAATGGAAGAGTTTTGCACTTTACAGATAATTATTGAGGAATCTCCAATTACTACAAGGGTTTTGTTCTCCTTCAATTTGAGAATGTTCAACCTTGATATAAGGCTAGAGCTTCTTATTATTTGTTAGTGGTTTTTCCTAAACATCGGGGACAATTTAATTTGCAATTTCCCTTAGGGTCAAAGACAATTGCCCTGCACTCACCACCCCAATGCCTTAACAATTTTTCATGAACAATTACTAACTTAGTTTGACACGTGTCATGTTTTTATTAAGAAATACTAAACACAACATATATAAATTTTGGTGGAGAAAAATCATTGGAAACAATTAATCTTAACATGAACATTGAATTAATTGTTATTATTAATATATAGTTAGTGATTTTAAAGTTCATTCCTTAATCACCTTTGAAAAGCATTATGTTCATTTTACTAAAATTATTTAGCTATTTTTTATGAAATTGTATGAACTTGACATACCACATGTGAAATTCTCATTGGTTATTAGAGCATGAAATTCTCATTGGTTACTAGAGCATGGAAAAAATAACATATTTGAAAAACAAGATCATTGAAAAATAACATTCACAATAATAACAATTTATTTTTTAGGGGAGATTTTTTTTACCTTTCTCTCCATACAAATTACAACATTTTTTCCTCTTGTAGATATTTAAGATATTTTCATTGACATGAGAATGTGATTAGTAATTTTGAGTGACCAACCCCAAAACAAAGAACATGCATCTACATATTTGACTTTAGTGTACGTTGGATTTGGTATCCCTTTTTAATCTAAGAAAAGATTCAATTCTTATATCCTTTAGAATGATTCCAACAATATATCTTCATTTGAATATAATTTTCATCATTAGAATAAATCATAATATTGGTTATAGATTTGTCTCATCAAAATCATTTCATCTAGATTTTTTGTTGATCTAACAAGCATCATGTGTCTTTCAATGACAATTTTGAATGGATTAAAACACAATCATTGTCACAAAGAATAACTATACAACCATACTCTTCCAAAAACTTCTTGTTTCTAACAAGAAAAGTGGTTTTATGATATATAAGCCCCAAAACATCCCATATATCCCATAAACCTATGTCTTCCTCCACAATATCTTATAATATTATAACATGTGGAAGGGGTTGAGAGTTCATATGTGACATGAAAACATCAATAATTTTAACAATAATGCTAATAGGTTTCAAAAATAATCCATTAAAAATATAATTGTGGGTAGTCACCGAATAAATTACTCCTTCTTCAATCCCTTGACCGATGAGAAGACTATTTTCAACCTTTTCACTAAACAAATAGGAATGTTTTTGGGTTTTGTATAGGAGAAACAAGTAAGAAAGTGTTTAAATTTCAAGTTAATGCATTTTGTCATATGGTTGAAAATAAACTTGTATAATGTCAATTGGGTTTAGTCCAAGTGGTTGTGGGATAGAGCATTATCCTCCCCACACATGTTATATTCCCATAAGTGACATGTTGATATCATAATGAGTAAATTGTTGTAATGGATTTGAGCCCTATTATTGACCAAAAATCTAGGGTTTACCTTGGGTACCATCCTCAAAATTAGGGGAAGTGCCCGAGGGTTTTCCCAATCTGAAATGGATCCAAACAAAAAAATGATTGTAAAACTATGTACCTACAAGTTAATTAAATTATTAATGAAGGTTAGATAAACTATGAAATCCAATTTAAATGTAAAAGTAAATAACTCAAAATAGAGATAAATAAATAAGTAAAATAAAATAAGAGAGAAAAGACTAATGAATGGGAAATGAAACGCCATGCCCTTTGGCCTTCCCATTATCCCAACTCTCCCTATTTGCTCCTATGCTTTCACTCTCAAAGGGTTGTTTTTTGTGGGCCAATACAGGATGATGTGTAGAAAGATCCATGGGCTACATTGTACCGAAGATTGTCAAAATAGACTAAGAAACCATTATGTTATCACCCAAAAGTTGTTCACCTAGACCAAATTAACTAGGTTTACCAAAATGCACCACATACAGTATGATTTCCACTCATTTTACCCACTTAAAATAATTTTACACCATTAAGACCTAATAAAACACATCTCCTAAGGTCACAAAACCCCTCTTTGACTGTTCGAGTTGGAATTATCCAAAATAAAAGAAAATTAAATTAAATTAAAGTGGTTACACATAAACCATAAAAGTAATTGGTAAATTTGATATGGTCAAATAATATTTGTTATTATGACCATGTTAAGGGGTTATACAATATTTTTCTTATAGATACCAATAGGTCACTCCATTTTCATAATATCTATCCATCCATAGTAAGTAAATGTTGTCATATTTGCACCAAACTTCAAGATCCTTGTTTTTTTGATAGAATTCCTAGCAACAACCATAGCTACTTACAACCACAAGGAGAGGAGATAAGCCACACACACTCAGGAAGTAAAAGAACCCACCCAAGGAGGAGGTCAAGGAGACACTCTCTCCAAGCATTTTCTCTATAAGTGATATTATTTTAGCTTCCATTGGGTGATAGAGCATTATTCATATTCTTTTGGATCTATTTACTCCATTGTTACAATTGCAATTTCTTTATTTATTTCTCTTATGGTGTACAAACTAGGGTTTGTAGAATATGGATCTACTTTCAAAAGTGTAGTTTTTATGCTTTTTAGTTTCAATTGTCTATTATCTAGCACAACCTCTAGATCTAGAAATTCGCTAACCCTAGTTGCATATTTCTATCAAAATATTGGTGACTCCACTAGGTACCTGTAATGAACCTATAATTTACCATAAAAAATAAATCTTTAAAAGTTACTAATTCCCATATTCGCTCACAAAACTTCATAAAGAAGGGGTGGTAATGTTCATTGTGATTACATATTTATAAGTTGTCTTTCATATGAGAACAATCGTACACCAGAATGACTTAGAATTCTCTATCGGGATCTCTCTAAAATTTCTAGTACTTTTCTCCAACACAAACATTGTACCCATAGGTATGAAATACATAAACATATACCCATCTATGTAGTAAGGTAGGGTTAGGACTTGGGTCCTAACTTTCCTATTTAATATTTAATTCTTCATACATGCACGTGAATCTATAATATTGACTTTGAACACTATGGGATCCTTTCCCAACTTATCTGAATTTCCATCGTATACCTATAGTAACCTAGTCACACGTTAAAATCGTGGTACTTGTTTAAACTCACATTATCGCTAGGGGTTAAGAGTTTAGTGCAAGAGACATGGTTATGGTTCGATAGAATACAAGTTAACTAACAGTGTTCGGGTAGTTACGGGCTATGGTTGAGTGTCCAACCATAACCAAAATGACCAAAAGGGAACGATCTAAACCTAACTCGACTGCACTTAAACCCTCTCCATGATTGAGCATTAAAAAAAATGGCAGGAGCCCACTCGCAAGACTTAAAGACCCTTCCTGGACATTAATTAGAGGTATGGTGGCATACTCCCCGGTTTAATGTTTGGCCTCTGTGTCACTGTGCTTTGGCCACCTCAGACCGATCACATGGACTCTAGCCCGTATCCTTTACTCACCCATTACTCGGACCATTGGGAAGTTTTTCCAGTATTGTTTCTTTGTTGCACTCCATTCTTGTGTGAACACAGGTTGCGGCCATATGACCTATGTTACTCTCGGCCCAAACGAATAGTCAGTCGTGGAATGATAGACTCTCGTCGATGTCGGAGTTCCTTAAAGGACCCTGGTTGGAGACTTGAAGGTAAGCGCATTCTATGCTCGTTATTGTTGTTAACCTGTGAGGTTAACTTGCCTAGAATATACACAGATTTGACCGGTATCTTCTCAAATGTTTGAAACTTTTGTAAGAGATTAAGATTGATTGTAAGGTCCTTGAAGTTAGGGCTCGATTGAGGCCGGCTCTATTATTTCATAAATTTATTTTCTTTCGCCTTTCACCAGGCAAGTAATAATATTATGGGGTTCTCTGTGTATTAACATCATGGCCAAAGTTATAACTCTGTGCTCATATAGAAGAAGTTCATATGAGGGTTCTTTGTCGAACTTGGGGTTCGATTTTCCCTGGTGTAATCATTCAATTTCTACCGATCGTTTTGTTCTTTTTTTTTTTGAGTTTACGTAGGTACAAATTGTATTTTAAAAGTATTGAATCTTTATAGTTTCCCGACTCTCCCGTAAGGAGTCATGACATACTAGGTTTTCCCTTGAAATATTTACTGTAAGATAATTTAGTTGTTCTTTACTATTGAAGGATCAGGGTTATCCATGAGAGTTTCAAACTGTGGCTCAAGGGAGGTGACGGTTCCATTGTGCGACATGAACTCACAGAGTCTTTAACAAATTTCTTGATAAGGTTATTCCATGAACGTCCCACTTGGCCTTCCAGCATCTCGAACCCTGTTGACTCTCGTTTGGTTAATATTATCGGCCGCCCAAACCTAGTAGTTATCTCAGGGCAACGCTAAAGTCTCATGCTTACCATAGTTCAGCAAATTTAAACTACTTTAGTAGTGTAGGATCTTTGTATGTTTTATGTTTTTAAGTCATTTAAATTTTCAATTTCTTATAAGTTTTTCATTTGATCGTTAACGAAATATTTGCATTAATTTAATTATGGGACCTCCTATTGTTTGCAAGGTACCCATCAGTTCGATCCTCGGCCACTTTCCCTTCCATTCTATGGCCATCCTCCTTGACCACGCGGTGATACATCTGATCCAGACCATAAGTTAAGTGATGATGTATATTCATGGATATCAAGTTTTCTGTAGTATGATGATTGTTTTAGATTTTCTTTAATCTAGTCTATCTCAAAGTTCTAATGGCTTCTCGTTCTGATCACCGTTTGTACTTTCTCACAGGGGTTGCTTTCTCACAAATCTTTCGACTCGAAGTCATGCCATGTAAAGAAAAAAAGGTAATTGGGTTCTAGTTAGTGCTTCAACTTTTTATAGCTCCCACTAAGTGCTTCGATTTGGATGTAGTCATCGTGAGTAGAGATACCAAATTCTTATGGTGCACGATTAACTTTTGTACTTGGGTTTTTGTTTTAACGAGGAAGCCCTAAGTGTTGCACCCTTAACTCTGTGATGAATAATTAAAGTTGATTTTACTGAAAGCGACCAATCGGTTCATCTCCTCTTATGTAAGATATATTTAGGGTTGTAGGCTGGATACATCTTCCCAGTCATTGTCGAATATACCAATGCTTATTATAATTAAATTTCCAGGCTATGAGTCTATGATCATTCAAGAAATATATATATCGTTTCCTTTTAAATTTTTCCAGGCCGTCAGTCTATGATCATTCAAAGAAATGTCTATACTGTTTGTTTTAACTTTTCCAGGCTATGAGTCTATGATTATTCAAGGATTGTATATATTGCTTCTTTTTTTAAAATTTCCAGTCCTGGTTATCGAAAATCAATAATGTTATCTAATTCTTTCATTTCATTATTGTCAGGCTATATTTATATTCTAATTATATTTATATTCCCAAATATATTTATGTTCTAATTATGGGATTCTAGAACTTCATGTAGGTTCAACTAGACCTAATCGCCTTTCGTTCTATTAGCAGCACTTACGACTATACATATATATACAGTAGTTTCTTATAATGAAATTTTTACCATTCGCATACTTAATATATATATACACACACCGTAGTTTTCCTGTAGGGTGAATCTTGCAATTCGCAAGCTTGATATTTGTACTGTAGTTTCCTATGATGATGTGTTGTAATTTCGCGTGCTAATTTCATATATATATATATATATATATATATATATATATATATATATATATATATATATATATATATATATATATATATATATAGGTGCTAGAATGCAAATTTGTCTCCTAATACACTATAACCATTTATTATGGTAGTGTCGATTGGATAGGGTACCTTCCACAAAACAGAGATAACTCAGGAACAAATATATGCATGTGGATTATATTCGAGATACCATCTTTGTCTCTAATGACGACTACTGAAAGAAATATCATATATACCATATACATTGAACCAGCAGCAAGATTACTAACATAATTAATGGAGTAGCATCCACAAAATTTCAATTACAGTTTCCCTCAAATTAAATAACTGAACATCTTGATATATATACATATCTAATCAGATAAAAATTCCCATCAGCAAATACTTCATCATGATATGTAAGCAGAGAAAGGAGGAAAGTAGACATATCTGAACCAGTTCGCGGGAAGACAAAGGGAACAACCACATTCCTCCCAATCGTAGAACATGGCAGCCAAATTACTTACCCTATTCACCCCCTAGCTTGACCATGAATCCATGAGGGAAAACTTGGAATCTCCTCTTCAACAATGTCTTCCTTTATCAGTAGTCCTCTCCTTGCCTCACACTTGATACTTAGTGTTCATAACAGCAAGTACACCGTAGTTATTTCCCCCCAGCATACTAGGGAGCGTCCTGCCTCCTCACATATGCTATATATCAAAACAATATTTTTGCCAAGGTCTTTTTCCCTCCCTTGGAAATTTTCGTAGCTTTCTAAATCCCTGATTTTCAGGGG
>ML806920.1:294737-314035 GCA_009831015.1 Picea engelmannii | reverse complement strand
TGCATCATCACCCAAATGAACCTATCCAAAATCACCTTGAACATAATCTAGAAAATGTTTCCTATGGGGTGTGGCATGAAATGAAGCCCCTGAATCTACTACCCAAGACTCAAAAATATTATCTACAGAAAGAATCAAATCATCTTGTAACACATCACCCGTTACATTTGCTTCCTGATTTCTCTCCTATTGTCCATCTCTTTGTTTCTTTGGATCTCTGCAGTCTTTCTTCAGATGTCCTTTCTTCCCAGAATTCCAGCACTCTATCTTTCCAAGTCTGGATTTGGATCTGCCCTTCCTAGAATTTCCGTGGTTCCCTAAGCCCTTTCCTCTATCCTTTTGTCTTCCCCCGTTCTCCATGTTCAATGCATTACCTGATGTCTCACCTGTGTTTTTCCGTTGCATTTCCTCACTAAGGATAACACCAACAACATCATCAAATTTTAAAGTATTTGAACCAGAGACAGAGTTACTTACGGCCATGACCAAGTTGTTCCAACTTTCTGGCAATGAGCACAAGATTAGAAGAGCCCTGACCTCATCATCAAAGTCCACTTTTACAGAACTTAGTTGATTAGTAACCGTATTAAATTCATTTAAATGATCTGCAACAGACCCACCTTCTGACATCTTCATATTAAATAATCTCTTCATTAGAAATACCTTATTGGATGACGAGGGTTTTTCATACAATTTGGCCAATGCGTCCATCAAACCCTTCATTGTCTTTTCTTTGGAAATATTGAAAGCCACCGATGTTGCCATGCTCAGCCATATCGTTCCTAGAGCCTTTCTATCAAGAATATCCCATTCTTCGTCCTTCATGGTCGTCAGATTCTTTGCTACTCCACCCAATGGTAGGAATATATCCTTCTGATATAAATAATCTTCCATCTGCATCTTCCATAACTGGTAGCGTTGGCTGTTAAATTTCTCGACCCTAAACTTTCCATCTTCCGACATTGCTCCCACTCGAACCAAGAACCCTCTTTTCCTGTGAGTTACCTTTCGCTCTGATACCAGTTTTTAGAAAAATAGGACCGTGGAGAAATAAAATAAAACAAATGTGGAAACAAAACACAGAAGATACACAATACAAGAGAGACATGGATTTACGTGGTTCACCCAGTGTGGGCTACGTCCACCAGAGAAATTGTCAGGTCCTTCCTTTATTATTATCCAACAAATGAAGGGATACAACCTACAGCAAAACCCGTTGTAACATCCTCTTCTTTCTCTCACATTATCCTCTCTCAGAATACAATATTCGCCATCAGCCATAGCCGCAATACATTTCCCTCATAAAAGAGGGTTTCCTTCTAGGGAAAAAAACCCTAACATAATCTCTACTGTTAGATCTACGACCTTATAATGAACGGTCCAGATTTACAATGAAATTACAATATACATTTACAAGGCAATTTTTCCTTCGAGGGCTTCTCCCCTGAACCCTCGATGGGGGCCCGCTTGCCCCCATCCGGGGGGATAGCCCCCCCGGACCCCACAGAGGGGGTACCCCCCTCTGCACTCCCCTGCGTGGAAGAATGTACATACTTCTGGGGTGTAAATACATCATGCGATATAAACACGGATGAAATTAAAAGACCTCTGAATCAGGAAGATAATCAGGCTCCACAACCAACACAATTTCTAATCGATCATGTGAGTAGGGTCATGAACATACTTTTTCAACAAAGAAACATGAAATACGTTATGAACTTTTAGATTAGCTGGGAGTGCAAGTTGGTAAGCTACGGGTCCAATTTGAGCTAGTATCTCGAAGGGCCCACAAAACCTGGGTGCCAGCTTGGCACAACTTCCTAACTTCAACGAACTTTTTTGGGCTTTGACCTTCAAATAAGCATGGTCTCCCACTTGAAATTCCAAGTTTCTTCTTTTCTGGTCTGCATAGCTGTTCTTCCTGTCATGTGCCTCTTTTAAGTTATGTTGTACCTTTCTTACCATATTCTCCATTTCTTGGAGCATCTCTGGTCCGACCATGAGTCTGTCAACCAGATTATCCGAGTTGATTGGAGTCGTACACTTTATGCCGTGCAGTACCTCAAAGGGGTTCAATTTAGTCGATCTTTGGTACCCATTGTTATATGAAAATTCTACCAAGTGAAGGTAGTCTTCCCACTTACTCAGTTTTGTTCTTACATACATGTGGAGCATATCTTCTATGATTTGATTTGTTCATTCAGTCTATCCATTTGTTTTTGGATGACAACACATGCTGAAATTCAAATTAGTATTTAGCCCTGCAAACAATTATTTCCAAAAGGCAGATGTGAATTTTACGTCTCTATCCGAAATCACCATTCTAGGAATACCATGCAGTCTAAAAATTTCTTTCATAAATATTTTAGCGATGTTTATTGCTTTAAAAGTAGACTTTACAGGAACAAAGTGTCCAAAATTACTGATTTTATCGATTACAACCATAATAGAATCATTGTGTTTCTGAGTTTTCGGCAAACCTGTAATAAATTCCAATGATATGGTCTCCCATTTCCATTCTGGTACTGGTAACGGATGTAATAGGCCAACTGGATGATGGTGTTCGGCCTTTACCTACTGACAATCTTGGCACCTAGCCAAGTATTCTGCTATTTCGCCCTTCATATTAGGCCAATAAAATAATTTCCTAAGTGTTGTTATCATTTTTTGGTATCTTGGATGACCAGAATACGATTTCTTATGCACTTCATCCAAAACTATTATCTTTAAATCTGTCGACTCTGGTATGTAAAGTCTATTCTTGAATCGTAAAAGGCCATTTTTATCGATACTCAGATCTGGTTTGTCTGATTTTGTTGTAGTGTTTTGTAATTCTACCACTATCTTAGTGTAATTTTCGTTGTTAATGCCTATTGTCCTTATTCGTTGTTCCAGATCACTTTCTGCTCTACTAATATTTATTTTGAATAACCCATGGACTCTTTTGTTTAAAGCATCTGCTACCTTATTTTCCTTACCTTTTATATGTCTTACCTCAAAGTCGAATTCGCTCAAGAAGGCTAGCCATCTTACTTGCCTTGCATTAAGATTCGACTGGCTAAACAAATATTTCACCCCACTATTATCTGTCAATAGTAGAAACTTTATGCCCATTATGTAGTGTCGCCACATTTTTAAGGCATGTATTACTACTGCCAATTCTAAATCATGAGTGACATAGTTTCTCTCATGTTCCTTTAATTTCCGGGACTCATAACAAATAACATGTCCTTCTTGCGTAAGGACACCACCTAGTCCTTCTTTACTCGCATCAACATAGACGGTGAAGTCTTTATCTGGGTCTGCTACTTTTAAAATGGGTGCGGTTGTTAATAATTCCTTCAACTTATTAAAACTATCTTGACACTTCTCTGACCAGTTAAACTTGGTCCCTTTCTTTTGTAATGTGGTGATAGGGTAAGCTATTTTGGAAAATCCTTCTATGAATCTGCGATAATATCCAGTGATTCCCATGAATGACCGGATATCCGCTACATTCTTCGGTACCGGATATTCCATAATGGCTCTTAATTTCTTAGGGTTGACTGCAATGCCCTCTACAGATATTACATGTCCTAGGTACTATATCTTCTTCTAATAAAAATCACACTTATCAAATTTAGCATACAGTTGGTGATTCCTTAAAGTTTGTAGGATGATTCTTAAGTGTTCTTTGTGTTCTTCTTCTTTTTTTGAATATACCAGAATATCGTCAATAAAAACCAGTACGAATTTGTCTAAGTATTGACTAAAAATACTATTCATTAAGCACATGAATGTGGCTGGCGCATTAGTGATTCCAAAAGGTATAACCAAAAATTTGTAATGTCCATATCTTGTTCAAAAAGTTGTCTTGCTTATGTCCTCATCTTTTATCCTAACTTGATGATATACAGATCGTAAATCCAACTTCGAAAAGATCTTTGCCCCACCTACTTGATCAAACAGATCATTTATCCTAGGTAAGGGGTACTTGCTTTTAATATTCATTTTGTTCAATTGTCTATAATCAATACATGGTCTTAGAGTACCGTCTTTCTTCTTCACAAAGAGGACTGATGCTCCCCATGGTGAAACACTCGGTATGATATACTCTTTGTCCAATAATTCCTATAGCTGAATTTTTAGTTCTATCAATTTCGGAAAACTCATCCGGTAAGGTGCTTTAGATATAGGAGTTGAACCAAGTAGCAGGTCTATGGAAAAATCTATTTCCCTCCTAGGGGGTAGTTCAGGTATTTCATCAACAAACACGTCTCTGAATTCACGTAAAACAACAAATTCTTCCAAGTTGGGTTTATCTTCTTTCTCTAACATGTTTGTTACTTGGATGGCATAAACTTGACATCCCTTTCTCATGCATTTCTTGAATTGCATCGTTGAAACTTGTCTAACTGATACTGGTTTTGGTATACCTTGGGATGTTCTATTAGTGTCATAATCGTCTTTATAATTAAGTGTCTTTGTATAACAATCTAGAACTGATTTGTGCTTTTCCAACCAATCCATTCTGATAATCACATCATAAGATCCTAGTGGCAGAATGTTCAGATTTGTTTTTATGTTTTTCCCATCTAAAATGAACTCAAAATCAGAAGAAAAAAAAAGTCAACTACTTTCCTTTTAGTTCATGTTGCTAGTTGTACCAGCCACGATTTTGCGTGCTTCATTTTCTTAAGTTTATTTTACTCTACTACACCGGGAGTGATATAACTTAACGTAGCTCCGGGATCAATTAAAACAGAAATTCGAGTGTTACTAATTTTACCTTCGATTTCTACCATAGAGGATTGGTGGTCAGCTTGCCAACCATCTACGACTGCATTTATCCGATGTAGAATTCTGCCCACATCACCCACCGTCGAGGCTTCCTACAAATTATGAACAACAATTTTGTTTGTTGAGTTTAAACATGGACAATTCCTCCTTAGATGAGGTTCTCCACATTCCCAACACTTTAATGGTTCACGGGAGCTGTCCCCAAACTTCTTCGTACCCATATTTACCAGTTCACCGTTGCCTTGCGTATTTGGATTGTTGGAGTGAAAATCTTTCCTTGGAAAGTTTTTTTTTGCATTTCGATAAGGGGTTGGTTGGTATCCCTTCTTCCACTGGTTCATTCGGTCTTATTTCTTATCCTTCCAAGATTTGGGAAACTCTGCTCGTTGTTTGTACTGGTCGTAGCACATTCATGCTTTCCTGAATACTTCACTCAAGTTCTTGGGGTTGTCAAACTCAATTATGTCTATGTAAGACTATGGTAACCATCTTAGGAACCACTGGATTTTTACCTTGTCCTTCGGATATAAGGTACAAACCTTAGTAATTCCAGGAATTTGTTTCTAAGATCCTCCATCATCATTTAACCAAGTCGTAACTCATAAAATTCTTTTGTTTTTCTTTCATAGTATCTTTCAGATAGGTACTGTTTCTTGAAATATTTCTTGAAGTCATACCATTCCATCTATTTCTCTTTTAATCCCTTAGCCAATTTCAGATCTTGCCACCAGATGCTGGATTTTCCTTTCAGATTGTAAATGGCCATTCTGACCTTCATGTTGTTGGAATAGTTGTATATCTAGAAATATTTTTTGATGTCTAATAACCATGCTTCAGCTTCCTCCCCTATTCTAGATTCTCCATCAAAAGTAGTTGGTTTAGTTTTCTTAAATTCTCCTTCAAGGTGGTATACGTGTTTTCTTTTTCTGTCTACTTTTGTTTTGTCTTCAACTGAAGGTGTACTTTTAGATGAACTGTCCCCTTTTTTTTCTTCTGGACCAGAATTCTTGGAGGCCCTTTTGTTGACCTCTTCTTCATTGTTATCGTCCTTTGGGCTTTTCTTAGTCACTATACTACGCAGCAGGACTTCATTTATTTCATGTTGTTCCTATTGAGCTTTCTTCAGTTTCTCATTGTCAGCTTTGAAAACCTGCAGCTCAACAATGAGATTCCTCATTGTTTCCAAAACTTCAGTAGGTGATCTTCCATCACTATTATGTCTCTGATTTTCAGGAAGTCTTTTTTTAGGATTCCCATCGATTATGATTTCCCCGTCATCCTGTGATGCCATGATTAACACAAAACATAAAAAGGTTTTATGTTTGCAACAATAAAGGTTTATTAATTTTACATAAACAAAGTTATATGCTAAGTAAATCAGATGGCCCTATTCAAGGTCCAAGTGTTGTAACGTTGGGCTCTGATACCATATGTAATGAACCTCTAATTTATCATAAAAAAAAATCTTTAAAGGTTACTAATTCCCATATTACCTCACAAAACTTCATAACGAAGGGGTGGTAATGTTCATTGTGATTACAGATTTATAAGTTGTCTGTCATATGAGAACAATCCTACACCAGACTGACTTAGAATTCTCTATCGGGATCTCTCCAAAATTTCTAGTACTTTTGTCCAACACAAACAGTGTACCCATCGATATGAAATACATAAACATATACCCATCTATGTAGTAAGGTAGGGTTAGGACTTGGGTCCTAATTTTCCCATTTAATATTTAATTCTTCATACCTACACATGAATCTATAATATTGACTTTGAACACTATGGGATCCTTTCCCAACTTATGCGAATTTCCATCGTATACCTATAGTAACCTAGTCACACGTTAAAATAGTGGTACTTGTTTAAACTCGCATTATCGCTAGAGGTTAAGCATTTAGTGCAAGAGACATGGTTATGGTTCAGTAGAATACAAGTTAAATAATAGTGCTTGGGTAGTTACAAGCTATGGTTGAGTGTCCAACTGTAACTAGAACGACCAAAAGGGAACGATCTAAACCTAACTCGACTGCACTTAAACCCTCTCCATGACTTAGCATTAAATAAAATGGCAGGAGCCCACTAGAAAGACTTAAAGGCCCTTCCTAGACATTAATTAGAGGTCTGGTGGCGTACTCCCCGGTTTAATGTTCGGCCTCTATGCCCACTGTGCTTTCTCCAACTCAGGCCGATCACATGGACTCCGACCCATATCCTTTACTCACCCATTACTCGGACCGTCAAGAATTTTTTCCAATATTGTTTCTTTGTCGCACTCCATTCTTGTGTAAACACAGGCTGCAGCCATATGACCTCTGTTACTCTCGGCCCAAATGAACAGTCGATCATGGAATTTTGGACTCTCGTTGATGTCAGAGTGCCTTTAGGGACCCTGGTTGGAGACTTGAAGGTAAGCGCATTCTATGATCGTTATTGTTGTTAACCTATGAGGTTACCTTGTCCAGAATATACACATATTTTACCGATATCTTATCGAATGTTTGAAACTTTTGTAAGAGATTAAGCTTGAATGTAATGTCCTTGAAGTTAGGTCTTGATTGAGGTCGGCTCTGTTATTTCATAAATTTCTTTTCTTTTGCCTTTCACCAGGTAAGTAATAATATTAAGGGGTTTCTCCGTGTATTAACATCATGGCCAAAGTTATAACTTTGTGCTCATATAGAAGAAGGTCATATGAGGGTTCTTCGCCGAAATTGGGGTTCGGTTTTCCTTGGTGTAATCAGTCAATTTCTACTGGTCGTTTTGTTCTGGTTTTTTTTTAATTTACATGGAACAAATCGTATTTTCAAAGTATTGAATCTTTATAGTTTTCGGGACCTCTCGTAAGGAGTCATGACATACTGGGTTTTCCCTTGAAATATTTACTGTAAGATAATTTAGTTGTTCTTTGTTATTTAAGGATCAGGGTTATCCACAAGAGTTTCACACTGTGGCTCAAGGGAGCTGAGAGTTCCATTGTGCGACATGACCTCACGGAGTCTTTAAAAAATTTCATGATAGGGTTATTCCATGAGCGTCCCACTTGGCCTTCCAGCATCTCGAACCCTATTGACTCTCGTTTGGTTAATATTGTCAGTCGCTCAACCCTAGTAGTTATCTCAGGGAAAGGGTAAAGTCTCATGCTTACCATAGTTCAGCAAATTTAAACTATTTTAGTAGTGTAGGATCTCTGTATGTTTTCTTTTTTTAAGTCATTTAAATTTTCAGTTTCTTATAGGTTTTTCATTTTATCGTTAACGAAATATTTGCATTAATTTAATGATGGGACCTCTTGTTATTTGAGAGGTACCCATCAATTCAATCCTCGACCACTTTCCCTTCCATTATGTGGGCATCCTCCTCGACCACGCGGTGATATGTCTGATCCAGACCGTAAGTTAAGTGATGATGTATATTCATCGATATCAAGTTTTCTGTAGTATAAAAATTGTCTTAGATTTTCTTTAATCTAGTCTGTCTCAGAGTTCTAATGGCTTCTCATTTTGATCATCGTTTGTAATTTCTCGTAGGGATTGCTTTCTCACAAATATTTCGACTCGGAGTCGTGCCATGTAAAGAAAAAAAGGTAATAGGGTTCTAGTTAGCGCTTCAACTTTTTACAGCTCCCATTGAGTGCTTCTATTTGGATGTAGTCATCGTGATTAGAGATGCCAGATTCTTATGGTGCACGATTAACTTTTGTACTTGGTTTTTTGTTTTAACGAGGAAGCCCTAAGGGTTGCACCCTTAACTCTATGACAAACAATTAAAGTTTATTTTACTGAAAGCCACCAATCAATTCATCTCCTCTTATGTAAGATATATTTAGGGTTGTAGGATGGATACATCTTCCCAGTCATTTCCGAATATACCAATGCTTATTATAATTAAATTTCCAGGCTATGAGTCTATGATCATTCAAGAAATATATATATTATTTCCTTTTAAATTTTTCCAGGCTGTGAGTCTATGATCATTCAAAGAAATGTCTATACTATTTGTTTTAACTTTTCCAAGCTAGGAGTCTATGATTATTCAAGGTTTGTATATATTGTTTCTTTTTTTAAATTTCCAATCCTGGTTATCGGAAATCAATAATGTTATCTAGTTCTTTCATTTCATTACTATCAAGCTATTATAATTCTTGGTTACAGAACTCACGAAATTCCCGGATATATGTATGTTCTAATTACGGGATTCCAAAATTTCATGTAGGGTCAACTAGACCTAATCGCCTTCCATTATATCAGGAGCACTTACGACTATACATATATATACAATAGTTTCTTATAATGAAATTTTTACCATTTTCATACTATATATATATATATATATATATATATATATATACACACACACCGTAGTATATAGGCTAAATCTTGCAATTCGCAAGCTTGATATTTGTACTGTAGTTTCTTGTGGTGATGTGTTGTAAATTTTGTGTGCTAATTTCATATGTATATATGTATTTAGGTGCTAGAACGTAGATTTGTCTCCTAATACACTATAACCATTTATTATGGTAGTGTCGATTGGATAGGGTACCTTCCGCAAAATAGAGATAACTTAGGAACAAATATATGCATGTGGAATATATTCGAGATACCATCTTTGTCTCTAATGATGAATATTGAAAGAAAGATCGTATATACCATATACATTGAACCAGCAGCAATATTACTGACATAATTAATGGAGTAGGATCCACAAAATTTCAATTACAATTTCCCTCAAATTAAATAACCGAACATCTCGATATATATATACATATCTAATCAGATAAAAATTCCCATCAACAAATACTTCATCATGATATGTAAGCAGAGAAAGGAGGAAAGTAGACATATCTGAACCAGTTTGAAGGAAGACAAAGGGAACAACCACGTTCCTCCCAACCGTAGAACAGGGCAGCCAAATTACTTGTTTGATTCACCCCCTAGCCTGACCATGAATCCATGAGGGAAAAATTGAAATCTCCTCTTCAGCAATGTCTTCCTCTATCAGTAGTCCTCTCCTTTCCTCACACTTAATACTTAGTGTTCATAACAACAAGTACACCGTAGTTCTTTTCCCCCAGCATACTAGGCAATGTCCTGCCTCCTCACATGTGCTATATATCAAAACAATATTTTTGCCTAGGTCTTTTTCCCTCCCTTGAGAATTTTTGCAACTTTCTAAATCCCTGATTTTCAGGGGCTGCTAATGGCCAAATCCTTGATTTTTCACTTGTAACAATCATCCCTGAGGTAGGTCCAACATGTTCCCCACTCATGGAGCCATAGTCAGTTGATTTTAACATGGTTGTTCCATTTGTCCTCCTGCAATAATTATAAAATATTATGTTTTCATACAAGTGTCATAGTCAAATAGTTAGTTGGGTCAAATCAGATCTCTGCCCAACTGTCATAATAATTAATTACAATTTACTGAATTCAAAATTTGGAATTTCCATAAATGGCAAAGATTTTCCAAATTCGAATTTTCCAAAAACGGAATAAATTTCCTAACAATTTTCGAATTCAAAGATAATTTATTTTTGGGGATGTCATAGTACCTAAGCCATATTTTAATCCATGGTTGTGGGTGTGTGTTAAAACCCCCTTTCCTCTCTTTATTTTTGACTTTTTGGCCCTATTTTTTTTATGTTACTTCACACGTAGTGTATGTAGGAAACAAGTGACTAGAAACTTGTAGATATGCCTCAAAGACTAGTTCTCAATTGTTGGGAAGCCTATAGGTGCCAACGCATTTTCTAAGGCTAGTATCTGCATTGACTAACACATTTTTTGGGCCCTTATTTTCATTTACCAATGCACCTTCTGGATCATTATCTGCAAGGGTCAACACACTTTTCCAGGTCAGTTTCTACATTGGGTCCAAAGCTCAATTTTTTTTTTCATTTTGTTAGGGTTTTGTTCCAACTTTATAAGTTCCTTTTTAGGACTTGTAGTTGTATTTTTTATGCTTATGGTGTATCTAAAGTATTATGTTTAATAATATCATAGTACTGAGAACCAAACCCCCTAGTGTTTCTAGTACCTTCCCTTACTAATTTCTTGTAGATTTTTCTTTCTGATTTATGTTGTAATGGGATTGAAAACATAACCCTATGTTGTTGGTTAGCCATTAGAAATACATTCTTGTGTAATTTTTGAGTGAAGAAAAGCATTATTTGTTTCTTAGTATTCAATATAGTTTTGAATTTGTGTAAGAAGCCTTTGTTTAAATTTTTCCAGCTTGGGTATTTTGGATTATATTGAGAACAAAATGAGAGGCAAACAAAAATATAGCAGATAACAAAAAAAATAAAGTGAAACCAAAATTCTATTAATGAATAACAGAATAATGTAGAACATAAACTAGCTAGAATGGTGGTATCTTATCTCTGAAGAGAAAGAGATGTCATCAATGCTCATTCACAATAAGCATTACATCACACTCCATTGCATGCCTAAATGACCTCCTTCACCTCGATTATATATGACAAAGTGAGAGGAGAATAATTCCCATGATGCATGTGGGATAAATTAGTCTAAGTTTACAAAATTCCATAGACATGTAAAACACTAGGATTTCTTTGGAGGTCACCCATCGCAGTACTACTCTATCCCAAGAATGCTTAATTGCGTCGTTCCAATGGGATCCGGTGAATTAACATTGTAGGCATGTACATGATAACACTAGGCAATCATTGCATGATGGATGTAATTAAAAAATGGAGATGGTGTTACATTACATTCTCCATCAAGAGGGTGAATATAATGGTTTATCAAAACCACAAGCTCAAAAACATTGATTTAGTGGAAAAGGTGGATGGCCACTAAGATCCACCTAGATCAATCCTCCCTGCTTAGGAAGTAATGGTCCCCATTGCGTTAATTTCCCTCGAGAGATGGAGAAAATTTTGTTGAATCTAAATCTTGGTGAGCCGCTTTCCTTGATGAAGTAGTTGTCCTGGTTGTACTTGGCATTATCCTATTGAAGGATGTCATGAACCTATTATTGGATTTTCCAAATCCATTTAATAAATATGGCTACATGATATGCCTTGGTTTGAGTGTGGGAGGACTCTCTCAGTGAACATGCAATAGGAAGAGTTATATCAATTAGGGATAATGGTTGGAAACCCAAGCATACCTAAAAAGGGTCGTGGCCAATAGATATATGAATGGATCTATTATAGCTATGTTGAACATATAAAATACTCTCATTCTCTATAAGGGAGCATCTATAGAATGCACCATTGGGTAAGGGAGAACCAGGGACCAATTCAATGGAATGCTTAACTTGGTAGTACAGAGGCACTCGTGTAGGTGAAAAAATATCTTTGTGGTCCTCTACAATCTTCTTGACCTTATTTTTTTGTATAGAAATATCTTGAGCTAAGGATATGGTGGTTGCATTGATTTTCTATTGACCTTTCGACTGGATTGTGAAGAGGGAAAAAAAATTGGTCTCAGAGATTACTTTGCGTAATTTTTTTGTCGAGATCAATGAAATGGAAGTAGTCATAACTACCTCTGGTATCGTATAAAATTAACCCCCCAAAGTAACAATGACACTATGGGGTCGAGACTCATAATCAGCATGACATTTCCACATATATGGTTGTTCTAAAAGAACATCACAGACTTCAAGTGGAGAAACATCACATAGTACCTCATCTTTGAAGGGCTTGATGTTGTAGAATGGGAAACATTGCTCACTGACATGAAGGTCTCATCCTTGGCTCAACAAACCAATGGTGTATGGATGGGGTTGTGGCATCACCAATATCTTCAATATATTGATGACCTTGGCCAATATCAGGCTCTTTTGTCTCCCTCTATCAACAATTAAATTTAGTGGGGTCCCCGTCACCCACATCTACGGATGGAAGAAGTGCTCCCCCTCCTCAAGCTCCTCTGACTTGTCTGGTTGGATCTTTTTGGTTGCAATGGTAGCATGGGTTTATGCATCAATGATCTTCTTTCCTTGTTATGAATTAGAGTTTGAGTAAGTTACCGACTCTTTTTCTTTAAGTTGGGCCAACAATGACCGTTTTGAGCAACATTCATCAGTGTTGTGATAGGGACTTTTGTGGAACTCGCACCAATTTCTAGTTTCCTTATTCATCTTCAAGTTACCCTGTTTTTCTTGTGGATTGGATTGGTTGTCTTGATATTTTCCTTCCTTGCTCAGTCCCTTGTTTTGTTATTTATGGATGCCTTTTCCATGCTTCTATTGTTGTGTATTTGTAGACCCAAACTCTTGCTTGTTTCGCTAATTAAATTTATACTCATTTTTTACAACATATTGATAAGTAGCTCCTATTCAAGAGATGTCCAATAGATCCATATTTGTTTGGATGTACCTGTGTAGGCAGTTGCATTAATTCAGAACTATGTGTCTCTCATAATCTTGAATACCCAACTTTGAGAGAAAGTTATGGAAGATTTTGGTATACTATGGAACCGATTGGTCTCTCTCCTGACACAGAGTTGTCCATATCATATATTGGTCATCATAGCTTCCAACAAGGTATAAATCCTCCTTGAGGGAATCCACAAAGGCTACCCAGATCATTTATCTCCTGAATGGTGTAGATTCATCCATGGTGTGCCTCTTCTAGTAACCTTCCCACCAATATTTGGCATAGGGAAGGGCTTTAAGGAGCGCGAAGGTGATATTTTCTCCATCGGAAAATTTTTGGACAGAGTAATAACCTTCTAGTATATTCAACCATTTGTCTAGAGAATATGCATATATATATATGTCCTTCAACTAAGGGGATATAAAAATTAACTTATACTTTGAAGGGTGTCACGCCTCCAAAATGGTTGTTTATTGAAGATGCCTTAAGGCTACCATCAAATGTCATCAAAGGATCTGAGCAAAGTTGTCCATCATCGCATTCATCTTCCATTCAAGGGATTCCTTGAGCAATGTCTTGAAAGGATCTCCTACTCTGACATTTCTCTTTTCTTCTGCCATGGGAAGTAGCTTAGGATGGTGAGAGTGGTCGTTCCCAAGATAAACTATATCAATACCCAACTCTCTATACCCTAACCTCATTTGGGACATGCATCGAGAAATATCAAGGAGTGGATTGATTTGATACCACTGATTCAAATTATATTGAGAATGAAATGAGATACAAATGAAAATATAGAAGAGAACGTGGAAGTACAATGAAACCCAAATTCTATTAATGAATATCATAATAGCGTAGAACACAAACTAGCTAGAATGGTGGTAGCTTATCTCTGAAGAGAAAGAGATGTTAGCTACACTCATTCACAATAACCATTACATCACACTCCATTGCATGCCCAAAGGACCTCCTTCACCTCAATTATATATGAGAGAGTGAGAGGATAATGTATATTTTAACCTTGTACAATAATTTACTGCAAACAAATTTTGAATAAAAGAACAGAAAAGATACAATGGAAAATACACACATTACACAGATATTTTTCCCCTGGAAACCCAAACCGGGAAAACCAACATATTCTATATTCATTCTCATCATACATTGTTTACAATAAAATATACATATAGGAACCAGCAGCATCCAAAACCTTAATCGAATGACCTAGATTAGTCAACAACCCTAATTCCTTAACCAAAAATAGAAAATCATTGATGAAAAACCATGTGCTAAAAAACTGCCCAAAAACGGGCACAAAAACCAAGGAAAAAAAATCGGGGGCGCTACCCCCAAACCCCCATGCAGAGGGGATCCCGCCCCCCTCTTACCCCACTACACGCTTGGTGCAACATAGACATTGATCCTAGTCATGCAAAGAATATAACACATATCCAACATTATCCCACTTATTGTTTTCTTTGCATACAAGGGGTTACAGGGTTAGATAGTCAACAATCTAGGGCAGCAATTCCCATATATCCTCTACACCAATATAACTTCTCAGTGCTCACATATTTTTTTAATGAATCTGCAACATTATTTAAAGTGTCCACCTTCATTAGCAACACCTTATTTTCTTCAACCATCTCTCACAAAGTGATATTGAACATCAATATGTTTTTTCTTTGAATGATAAGTTGGGTTCTTCACCAGAAAAAGTGCACTATGACTATCACAATCTATCTTTACATCTTTTTGTACCAACCCAATACCTAAACAAAATATTTGTAACCATACTACTTCCTTGCTTGCATGAGTGGTTTCCATGTATTCAGCTTATGTAGTTGAAAGTGCCACTACATACTGTCTTTTGCTCCTCCAAACAGGTTAAACACATACCCGCTTGTATATCTTCTATGATCCAGATCTCCAACCCAGTATACATCCACAAATCCATGTATGTCCAACACTCTATCCAAACCTAGTCTTCCTTGGTAGAATAATCCATAACTAGTAGTGCCATGCAAATACATGAAAACCCTCTTTATTGTTGTCCAATGCTCCTTTCCTAGTTTTGACATATACCTTCTCAAAACTCCCATTGCATGTGCAATGTCCAGTCTAGTACAAACCATTACATACATCAAACTACTGACAACACTCGCATATGGAACATGTGACCTTTCCTCCTCCTCTTCATGTGTCTTGGGACACCAATCCATGGATAAATTTACACCTATAGGAATAGGGACCCTGATCAGTTTACATTCCTGCATATTAAACCTTTGCAATATTGTCTTGGCATATTTTCTCTTATTTAACCAGAGTTTCATGTTTTTTCGATCTCTTTTAATTTCCATGCCCAAAATAAAATTTGCAACACCAAGATCCTTCATGTCAAATTTAGAGGACAATTGAGTTTTCACATCCTGGATAATTTCCTTGTTGTTTTCTATCAGCAACATGTCATCCACATACAAGACCAAATAAATCAAATTATCACCAATTAATTTAAAATACACACAGTGATCCTCTTTGCTTCTTGTAAAGGCAAGTCCCAGCATATAAGTATCAAATTTTTTATACCACATCCTTGGTGATTGTTTTAAACCATACATGGACTTTTTCAACTTACATACCAGCTCCTTCTTTCCCTTCACAACAAAGCCTTATAGTTGCTTCATAAAGATTTATTTTTCCATATCCCCATGTAGGAATGTTGTCTTCACATCCATCTATTATACTTCAAAATAAAACGCAACAACAACAGATAACAGAAATCTGATAGAAGTTAACTTGGCAACAGGAGAAAAAATATCACCAAAATCAATTCCCTCAACCTAGGAATAACCCTTTTCTACTAACCGAGATTTGTATTTCTCCACTTTTCCTTCTACATTTAGCTTCTTTTTAAATACTCATTTGTTTCCTATGGGATTTCTTCCAGTTGGAAACTCCACTAGATCCTAAGCTTCATTCTTATCCAAGGTTGTCATTTCTTCAACCATGGCCTTTTTCCAGTGTTTTCCATCCTCTGAATCCACTGCCTCCCTAAAATTTCTAGGATCATCATCAGTAATAGACAAAAAAAAATTGAATGGAAATCAGATGGAGTATATCTTTCTAATAGAATTTTTTCCCACGCCGATCTCCTCAATACTGGAGTATGATGATCTTCTTCTTACGATTCATGTTGTTCTGTAGAGTCTAATTCATTATCCTTTGGCTCAAACTCTATTTTCTCTGGTTCTTCCTTACTTGGTAGGACTTCATGTTTGACAACATCCTTCATTTCTCTAAATACCACATCTCATCTATACAAAACCTTATTATTTTCTAGATTCCAAAGCTTATAACCTTTGAGACCATCTTTATACCCAATAAAGATACACCTTTCATCCTTCTTATCTAGCTTACTCGTGTTTTCCTTTGGAACATGAACATAGGCCTCACATCCAAATACCTTAAGATGTTTGAGAGAAGGTTTCTTACTAGTCCATACCTCTTGTGGAGTCTTTTCATCGAGTGTTGATGAGGGTGATTTGTTGACCAGGTAACATGTAGTACCCATTGCCTCTACCCAAAATTATTTCCCTAACTTAACACCACTAAGCATGCACCTTGCTTTTTTCATCAATGCCATGTTCATCCTTTCTATAACTCCATTCTGTTGACATGTATATGGAGTAATGTTTTTCTTTGCTATACCACACTTCTTATAGAATTATTCAAATTCATTCTTGCAGAACTCTCCACCATTATCTATCCTCAACACCTTAATTATTTTCTCTGTTTGATTCTCAACAAGAGCCTTAAACTCTTTAAACCTGTCAAAGACTTCAAATTTCTTCCTGAGGAAATATATACAAGTATTCCTAGAGAATTCATCTATAAATGAGACATAGTACACATATTTTCCTAATGATGGAACTGACACAGGTCCAAACACATCACTATACGCTAGCTGTAAAATTCCTTCTTCCCTCATTGTACTAGAGGGGAATATTACCTGATTCTACTTCACATATACACAATGTTCATAGAAACCAAAATCAAGAGAGAAGTTAGGCATACCTTCAACCATGCATTTATTGTGTAGTAGTCGAATACCCTTCTCTCTGATATGTCCCAATCTTTGATGCCACAACATAACCTTTTCTCCAAAGACAGTAGGAGTTTTTTCTTCTTCTGCTCCAATATCAAGAACAATGGAACTATTACACCCATCACTAATAGTGCTTCCTTGTATCTTATGCAAAGTTCCAATCCAAACTCCCTTCAGCAACACCTTTTCTCCTCGAACCATCATGTAGTTTTCTTTTTCAAATACCATTTTTACCCCTGCATCGTCCATTTTGTTTACATAAATCAAATTTTTGTCCAATCCTGGGATGTGCAAAACACCAGGAAGTGTTCTAATCCTTTTGTCTATGAGCCTCAACTTGACTTTTCCTCATCCTATGGTTTTGGTTATTGATTCATTACCTAGGAAAGAATTACCTCCATCATACCTTTCATATTCATAGAACCACTCCCTGTGGGGAGTCATATGAAAGAATGCACCCAATTCAACCAACCATGCCTCATGATATGCATGTGTGCTTGAAGAATCCAAGTACACATGCTCTCCTTCTTCCTTGGAGGTGTTTTCTTCTATAGAGGGAGCACCTTCAAATCCCTTCACTTTCTCAATGCTTTTGGATCTACAATGCTTCTTGAAGCACCCTTCTTTTTCACATCTCCAACATACCTTTACAAACTTTCTGAGAGATTTATATCTACCCTTAGACTTAAATCTCCCACTTGAGGACTTAGATCTATTTCTTTCCTAGGAGCGTCCTCTTGCAAATAATGCATATGTGTTATATCCTTCCATGTTCTTTCGTCTCATCTCCTCTGACAACAAGGATGAGACCACATCATTGAAACTCAAGGTAGTTGTATTACTACCTATGGACACAACCAGACTATCCCACAAGTCTGGTAAAGAGAACAATAAACTGATACACTTATCTTCATCTAAAATTTAATCTCAACAAATAACAATTGACTTACCACAATATTGAAGGTGTTCAAATTCTCTGTCACCGAGTCTCCATATCCCATCCTCGGGTTATACAACTTTTTCTATAGGAACATTTTATTTACCAGGGACTTAGACTGATACAAGTTCCCCAACTTATCCCATAATTCATTGGTTGTAGCTTCCCCTAACACATTCATTAATACTGAATCTAAGAGACATTATCGGATTGTGCTCTTTGTCTTCCGATCCAAATTTTCTCGGTCATTTGTTGACATTCTTATAGGTGCAGTACCTAGATCCATCATGACCCATTGGTGTCTGTCTACCAACAGATCTTCCATATTGAGCTTCCACAGCTCAAAGCTTTTCCCATTAAATTTCTCAATCTCTATTTTTGAACTACTCATCATTTCTTTTCACTTGAAGAATCAATACCGCAAATCTCTCACTGTAACAAGGCTTGTCACAGTCCCGAGCCAAACCCCTGACCACAAAGGCATCCTCCTGAAGCCAATAATTGTTCTGATACCAAATGTAGATTTTAGCCTTGTACAATAATTTAATGCAAACATATTTTCAATAAAAAAACAGAAAATATACAATGGAAAATACACACATTACAGAGAGATTTTCCCCTGGAAACCCAAACCGGAAAAACCAACATAGTCTATATTAATTGTCATCATACATTTTTTACAATACAATATACATATAGGAGCCAGTGACATCAAAAACCCTAATACAATGACCTATATTAGTCAACAACCCTAATTCCTTAACCAGAAATAGAAAACCATCAGCGGAAAACCATGTGCGGAAAAAACATCCAAAAATGGGCACAAAAATCGAGGAAAAAATATTTTTCCGGGGGTGTTTCCCCTATAATCCTCCAAGCGGGGGGCCTATCCGATATATAGAAGTAATTCATGATGTCTCAGTTAGGAGCAATAAGAATAACATAAACTTGAGCATGAGATAAAAGTAAGTTGTTAAGCTATAGAAGTAGTTCATATAACCTAATAATGATTAAAAAAAAATACACATCAATATTAAATCAGTAAGTAGTTACTAAGGAAATATTAGATATATATACTCACACTCAATATGAAGGATTAAAATATATTTAACATGAGATAA
>ML806920.1:271210-284726 GCA_009831015.1 Picea engelmannii | reverse complement strand
CTATCATAACGCATCATAATCAAGGATAAATGTTTTAACATCATAAAATTCCAGATCACTTGCGAGCAAGTGTCCTCAAAGAATAAGTTTTCTCAGTGCGCCAGAGCGGGATGTTACATACACCCCCTCTTGGTCTAAACTTCATCCTGAAGTTTCTCAGTATAAATGCCGAAATAAAAGTACCAAAGTATCATAAGTCTATCTATCAAACAAAAATGGGAACTGCTGGTGCATATCATATGCGTCCTCCTAGGTCGTCGAGTGCGGACTATAACTGTCCCACTGGACCTTGACCTGATCTACCGTTCAACGTCGTAACTATCAAACATGATGATCTAGGATGCAGACCGGCTCAGCCGTGAGCGCTCCCTCATCCGATACCTGCAAGGAACTCATGTCAATCACATGTGTAGGATCACTAATATAATGTCTCAAAACAGATACATGAAAAACACCGTGCATACACCTCAAAGAATCAGGCAAGGCTAGTCGATAGGCCATGGGCCCCTTTCTCTCCACAATCTCGAAAGGTCCCATGATCCTAGGAGAGATTTTAGCTCCCTTTCCAAACTTAATCAAACTCTTATGTGGTTTAACCCGCAAGAATACTCGATCGCCGACCTCGTAACTACGGTCGACTCGGTGCGCATCGGCATAACTCTTCTGTCGATCCTGTGCTTCTTTAATCCTTTGTCTTATGGTTTGCATTTGCTCTTCCATTTCTTGTATCGCTTCTGGTCCCACCAGGACCCTATCCTCAAGCCGATACCAACTCAAGGGCATCTGACATGGTCGCCCATAAAGAAACTCAAAAGGCGCCATCTTAATGGTGCTCTGGTAACTATTGTTGTAAGAGAACTCTACTAGAGGCAAGAATTCCTCCCAACGCTTTTGTTGGTCCATCACGTACATGCGCAACATGTCCTCCAAGGTTTGGTTCGTTCATTCGGTCTGTCCATCATTCTCTAGGTGATATGCAGTACTAAAATTAAGTTGGGTTCTCAAGGCCTCTTGGAAATTCGTCCAAAATCATCCAATAAACACCGATCCTCGATCGGATATAATCTTCTTAGGCACGCCATGCAGCCTCACAATCTCACTGATGAAAACTCTCGCTATGTCAAGTGCCTGATACGTCATACACACAGGAATAAAGTGAGCACTCTTCGTCAAAGTGTCTACTACTACAAAAATTGAGTCGTGTCTCCTTGCCGTCAGTGGCAATCCAACAATAAAATCCATCGAAATAACTTACCATTTCAATTCTGGAATGGAATGTGGTTGAAGTAATTCTGCCAGGTGTCTATGTTCAGCCTTTACCTGCTAACACTCTAGACATCTAGCCACAAAGTTGACTATGTCGGCCTTCATTCCCTTCCAGAAGAATAAGGGTTTAAGGTCTACCCTCATCTTCATGACTCCTGGGTGAGGCATGTAAACTGCTCTATGAGCCTCGCTCAGGATCAACATCCTCAACTCGGCGTTTGGCGGTACGTAAATCTGACCTCTAAACCTCAATAACCCATCGCTATCAAAAGAAAATCCCTCATATCATGGTACCATCATTGTGTTTTGTCCGAAAAAACCCTCGACCTCTTTGTACCAGTCATCATCACGCTGTGAAGTGAGAATCTTCTCACGTAGTTTTGTCTGAAGAGGCAACACCGAAAAGATGTGTGGCCTCCGACTCAAAGCATCTGCCACTCAGCTCATCGTTCCCTTTATGTAAGTAACCTCGAAGTCGTACTCGCTAAGCAATTCTGACCAGCGCCGTTGTCGCGCGTTCAGGTCGCTTTGCGTAAAAATGTGTTGTAGTCCACAATGATCAGTCCTTAATTCAAATTTTCATCCAATAAGGTAGTGTCTCCAAACCTTCAAGGCATATACGATGGCTAATAACTCCAAATCATGCGTTGCATAGTTCTCCTCATGCCTTCTCAGCTTCCTCGAAATGTAAGCAATCACTCGTCCGTCTTCCATCAAGACTCCGCCTAAACCTTCCTTGGATGCGTCAGTGCATACCAAGAAGTCTGCATCCATGTCAGGGAACTTGAGTATCGGTGCTATGGTCAACAACTCTTTAAACCTTCGAAAATCTTCCGCGCATTTCTCGGTCCAAACAGACTTCTTGTTTTTCTTCTGCAATTCCGTGATCGGATTTGCTATCTTCGAAAATCCCTCAACAAACCGTCGATAGTATCCTACTAAACCCATAAAACTACGCACTTATGTGATATTTGTCGGCACAGGCCATTCCATAATAGCCTCAACCTTGGTTGTATCCACGGCAATACCTTCGCCGGAAATGACATGCCCTAAGTAGTGAATCCTTGATTGATAAAAAGAGCATTTGGAGAACTTCCCATACAATTTGTGCTCTCGTAGACACTGTAGTACCAAGCGCAAGTGCTCATCATGCTCCTTCGTCGTCCAAGAGTATATCAAGATATCGTCAATGAATACTTGGACGAACTTCTCCAAGTACTCGCGGAACACCCCGTTCATCAAACTCATGAATACCCCTGGGGCGTTTGTCAGTCCAAACGGTAAAACAGTAAACTGGTAATGTCCAGATATCGTCTTAAAGGCGGTCTTAGGGACGTCATCCTCCTTGATCCATAACTGGTGATACCCTGATCGCAAATTGATCTTGGAGAACACCGTCACACCCTTCATTTGATCGAACAGATCATCAATTCTTGGTAAGGGATATTGATTCTTGATCGTAGCCTTGTTCAATTGATGGTAGTCAATGCAAAGCCTCCATGATCCATCCTTCTTTCATATGAAAATAATTGGTGCACCCCACGGTGACACACTAGGGCGTATCAGTCCTAGGTCCAACAACTCCTTCAGTTGCATTTTCAGCTCTTGCAACTCCGGGGTCGACATCCGATAAGGCGTTCTTGCTATCGGTTCGGTTACCGGTTTCAAGTCTATGGTAAACTCCAATTCCCTTTCCAGCGGCATCCCAGGCAACTCCTCTGGGAATACGTCCACAAACTCCTTCACCACTGGAAGGTATTCTAGACCTTCCGCTACTCCCTTTTCATTTAGCGCGAGGATCGCATAAAGCTTGCACCCCTTGCACATACTCTTCCATAACTGTAAGGAAGAGACGAACCTCAGGGAAACTCCCTGGTTCCGTCCTACAATCACACATCTTTGTCCTTCATCGTCAACCAAGCTCAACCGTTTCGTCTTACAGTTGAGTATCGCCTCATGCGATTCCAACCAATCCATACCGATCACAACGTCACAAGATCCTAAGATTGTGACGTACAAGTTGACCCTCGTGACAAACTCTCCCAAGTTAAGGGCACAGCCCGTAACTTTTCCTCCAACCTTCTGTTTGGCTCCTGATGCCATCTCTACGAAGCTAAACTCTTCCTATTCGACAGCCTTTACCTTAATCCTTTTTAGCACTGCACCAGAAATGAAACTCTTAGTAGCACCTGGGTCTATCAAAATACTAAGGGTCTGGTCAGTGACAGTACCTGTCATCTTGAGCACAGTCAACTAGTGTTTTTCCTCGCGGTTATTCACCGCTGCATGAATTCGATGGGCCTTGCCCATATCTCCCACTGTAGTGGGTCCGGCTGATCCAGACACTCTGGTCCTCTCCATAGGACATTCGCACTGGTAGTGTGGCTCCCCACACATCCAACACCCCTTCTTCAGCCCAGTAGTCCTGGTACCCGAAGTAGAAGATGACGGCCCACCAGCCTGAAAATCTGGTCTATTCTGTTAAACAGGCCTAAACTGCTGCTGTTGCGGGCGACGTTGCTGTTGATGTTGTGTTCCCCGATAAGGTGCCTGCTGCTGAGGCGGCGGTCGTCGGGGTGTAGTGAAAGTGGATCCTCTCTGGAAGCCACGATATCCCGGCGTATGTATCGCTAGTGTCTGATGCTGCGGTGTACCAGATGAACCCTGCCCTGCTAGTCTCACTGGAGTCCTGGTATGAGGGCCTTTTGGACAGCGTCGTGTAAGGTTTGAGGCATAAATATCCTAACCTTTGCACGCAGGCTGTCGTTAAGGCCAAACACGAACCTTTTGACCTTGAACTTCTCAATGTTAAGGTGCGGAGCATACCGGAGCAGCTCCATAAAACGTGCCTCGTGCTCGGGCACCGTACGACCTCCCTGTTGTAATGCGTTGAACTCGTTGAGCTGACGCTCAATGAATTCCTCTGAAAGGTACCTTTCTCAGAACCGTTCCTTGAACAGTTCCCATGACACGTCTTCAACGGCCATGTTCAACTGTGGCAGGAGCGTCTTCCACCATAGAAGAGCCCTCCCCTTCAGTTGAAAGATTGCCATGCGGACCTTCATGTTGGAGGTATAATCACGAAGTGCGAAGCACATCGCCATATTCTCTAACCATGCCTCGGCGGCGACGCCATCCAGGGCACCAAAGAACTCAGGAAATTTAACCTTCTCGAGTTCACAGTGAATGTTACCTGTAACGGTCGGTGCGCGCGGCGGAACCTCAACAGGTGTCGGTGCCCTGGCCTCGTCTCTGTCCAATCGGCTGATCAGTGCCTCGGACATGCGCTGAAAAGATCTCATCATCACAACAACATCGCCAACTACTATCTGGTCCTGTCTGAGAACCTGCTCGCCTCCCTAGGGGTTAGACCCCTCAGGCGTGGATGCTACTGGAGGCATCACGCCTCCTCCCCTAGCACCCCATCGTCTGCATCTGCGGCGTCCTCTAACCATGATTACCTACACGCACACAATCAACTCAATCAGCAACAATATAATCAAATCTAATCATGTCAATGAACTTCGTAGCGAATCACAAGTCGCGGGTCGAACCCGCTCTGATACCATATGTAACATCCTCCTTGTTACGAAAACAACTCTGATAACAGGTGCAAAAAAAAAAAAAAATTTAAAAGTGTGTGCGCGCGTGTAAAAAGGAAACAGACACACTTGACTCTACGTCGCCACCCGACGACTAACAAGACGCAACCACGATGATCACAACAAGAAGACATAAGGCGCACAACAAGTAACTACAAGCATTAAACGACCATAGACATAAGGTGCACAACAAGTAACTGCAAGCATTAAACGACATACTGGGTTATGTACAGTACGAACACAGAAGGAAGAATCCATAGTAGTAGATTTTACTATCTCTGCACAGGAAAGCAGGGCGTTTAATCTTAGTTCTCTGCTCTGGAGAGAGAGAATGTTAAATAGGCTCCTGGCCGACTGCTCGGGCAGAAACTAGTAATCTTTGTCAGGAGATCGCAGTGGTGGGAACTTTGCCTTTAAAGAGCTCGAGACTACTGATACGACCTTAGAGGTGTGTCGCAAGAGTGGAAACCCTGACTTTAAAGGGCCCGGGACTCTTGATACGGAACTGGATTCTTTACACAGAAAATAATCACACACACAGACTTATATACAGAGCGACTAGATTTATCAGATCGAAGAGTATGATATCATACCCCTGTGGGTTTGGACAATTCCAATTTTAGTACAATCCCTGAAATTAACCCGACAACGAACAGACCAAGCAACAAACGATTACCAACCACTACAACAATAGTCGAAAGGACCACCATGTCCCCTACGGAAGGTGCAAGTCGGAAGGACTCCGACGTCGGCCAAATGTGGTTAAGACAAGGTGTTATCTATGACTCAAAAGGGTATTGATTACAGACCAAAACCTCCATTTAAATTTCAATAATCAACGAGTTACCCAACCACCCTATGGACACAATGTAAAATCAATGATTGCTAAATCTCATCACTAAATCATAACAACTGATTGTACTTAGTTCAAGTCATTCATTATATGTTAGCAATCCAACAAATCTCAACAACATTATCATAAAAATAACAACATTATGCTACTATTAAATTAACTCCGCCATTAACATCATGTTAACATTATCATAACACATCACATCTTATGCCCTAAAATTATTTTAACATTAACATAACCCATCACATCCTATACCCTAAAATTTGATTAGCATTAACATAACACATCCCATCTTATATCATGATGACTTTGCAATTAAAATATCAATAACCAATCACATTACTCCTTGTATGCTACCAATGCAATGAAGTTACAATAACCTTACCATAAATGAATCAACCTTATATTTATATTACCATAACCTTGCCAATGAATTAATAATAAAAATAAATCATTACCGTAGCATTCAATTACATATTTCTAAACCCTTTTATGACATTAATTACAACAAATTTAGTGACAGTACTGTCAGATAACCATATCATCACTATTTATAGTAAATAACATTCAACTAAATAACAAGAATTTTACATTTTAATTGCTATGAATAACAATGACACTACGGTAACCTTTCCATCACCTAATCATATCCTCACTTTTATATTACAATAATATTCAACTAAATGACAAGGAGTTTACAATGCATGGTTATTACTAACAATTGGAACTATAATGATAAGACCAATAAATAGCCATGTTGTTACCTTTATATTAAATAGTATTGCAATTAAAATAACAGGGGCCCTACCTTTTAACAATGAATGGAGAATTATACATATAAATTACCAGGGCGTAGAATGGAAAAGATATAATGGCGAAGATATACATATAAATTACCAAGGCACAAAATGGGGATTTACACAAAAAAAAACATGTAACAAAGAACTTACCACCCAACCGTAACAGAAAATGCCCATATTATAATTAAAATGCCCACAGTCACATATCAAAACGCCCCAGCCATAATTAATACCTACAGCGATGCAAACGCTAGCAGTAATAAAAATGCCCACAGTCAATAAGGAAAACGCCCACAGTCAAATGAAAAACGCCCACAGTCATATCTGATGCCTACAGCGATACATCGCCAGCAGTAATAAAAACGCCCACAGTCAATAAGGAAAATGCCCACAGTCAAATGAAAAACGCCCACTATGAAATTAAACGCCCACCGAATGTAAATACACCCAATAGAAAAGTAAAAATGCCCACGGCAATGTAAAAACGCCCACGACAATGTAAAAACGCCATGGTTGAATGGTTAAAACACCCACTGTGGAATTAAACACCCACAGAATGTAAATACACCCAATAGAAAGGTAAAAACTCCCACGACAATGTAAAAATGCCATGGTTGAATGGTTAAAACGCCCACAGAATGTAATTACACCCAATATAAAAGTAAAAATGCCCACGACAATGTAAAAACGCCATGGTTGAATGGTTAAAACGCCCACTGTGAAATTAAACGCCCATAGAATGTAAATACACCCAATAGAAAAGTAAAAATGTCCTTACCCAAGCAGTGAAATAATGCAAGGTACCGTGCCACCACAAAAATCAGAAGACAAGAAAATCCCAGGTCATAAAGATTTCCAGCGCATAGATAGTTTTATCTCTTTCAAGAAAAAAAAAAACGCAGACAACAAGAACGCAAGGCACAACGGGAGATCGCACAGATACAAGGAAGGTCGGCAATGTCGAGATCATGAATTTATTTGATCTAATACCGACATGCAACAGTAGAGTAAGAAGTAATATTTTTATGACTGTCCCACAATTACAATCGCCGAAAAGCAAGGCAAGAAACCAATTAATCCAACAAGAACCAAAGCCATTTGAAGTTAAGTATTTTTCATCTCACACTGACAATACAAAAATGCTGATAACAATAAGAGAGGGCTAAGTTCCTAATACCTTCTATCATGCAAATGAAAAACATACCATTGCCTTAACTCCCGCCCCGAATGATGACCTCGCGCTCTGTGTCGCTCCTTCTCCGCGCCGCTCCCACTCGCCGACCATAGAGACTACACCGGTACCTCCCAGCCAATCGCTAGGGGTACTCTGCTTCCCCCTTAGCCCCCCGGGCCGCAAAGGGGCCACACACTATCCAGATAGTATGTCTAGCTTCCCATCTCGCCTCGCAAGGACGAGCTACCACTCCAATCCGAGCTGGAAAATCCCAACTCCTCACAAGTAATCAGTCAAGTCACAAATACGGCAGCGTAACATTAATCCAACGGCCGATCCTCTTTCTTCCTCATCATCCCTTTCTTTTATAGAGTTTTTGAACCTCAAACTTTCCCTAAATCACAATTAATTTAGTTTTAATAAAAATAATTCTAATTATTCTCCATCGCACAAGTGTCGTCCATCCCCCTCTTTTCTCCATTAATTATTTTCTTTAAATTTATTAATTGCCTCAATTCCTTCACCCACCTAGAATCGCTCCTAAATTTACTCCTAGGTGTTCCTAGATCCCTTTACATGTTTTAAATACTTTCCCCAAAAATGATGTTGTTAAATTAGCTCAAATTAGAAGGTTCTTAATTGTTGATTCCTTACTATGTTGACCTCGCTTTTTACCATAAGTTCCCATCTTTCCTTTATTATGTTTTCTCCATTTACTTAGTTTCCTAATTCTTATTATTCCCTTCTTTCCCCTTTTTATTAAACCCAAAAAGGCAGTTGCGCTATTAAATATTTCCCTTTTATTATTTATTTAATATCTTTTGTACTTTTACAAGTTAAGAAATAATTTCTTCTTTGCAAATTTTTAAATCCCTTAGTTTAATTAAATTCTTACTCTCTTCATTTACCCCAAGAGTTTTATGAAGACTAAACCATCACTTAAGTGGGTTTTGTTTAAATTTTTAATTTTATTCTAGGGTCTTTTCTTAAGGTTAGACTAATTTTTTTTACCCTAAAAAGTTTTAGACTTAGGACTTAGATTCTTAACTGGGTGACACTTGGTTAGGGAAGTAGATTAAGAATTTCTTAATGTGTTAAATGTCTTAGGGTCATCTAGGTTTGTTCCTTCATCAACATCAACGTGACATGCCCTTCAGGATGCACCACGTTCTCCAAGGGTGCCACTCGCCAACTTTTGTTTATTTTGCGTGACGTGCCCTTCAGGATGCACCACGTGCTCCAAGGGTGCCACTCGCCAACTTCTATTTCTTTCGCACGACGTGCCCTTCAGGATGCACCACATGGTCCAAGGGTGCCACTCGCCAAATTGACTGATTGGTAGACATTTATAACCCCTAGAGTCAACACTCCGCCAGGTGAACTTGTGGGAGACTAAGGGCTCTAAGGAATAAGTCCCCCGCCTTATTGCGCGCCCCTTAGAATCATCGTGAGTGACTGTCGCAGTATTCCCTCATGGCATCATGGATCCTCTCGAACTAGGTAATTGTTAACCTATAGTTCAAGCCACGGTGGGAGTGCTAGTAGGTTGTGGCAGGGCTGTTGTCCACCCCTCTCCCTCAACCTCTCTGGAAATCGTGTGTGGCCCCTTTACTCCATATGTGAGTCTGGTCGGAAAGCTATCGTCAGCCTGCATCATCAAAAATCATGTCAGAACATGTCAACATCATATCATCAAATCAATAAAATATCACAGTAAATAAATCAACCCAAATAGCACACTCCCTGACTCAATCCAGAGTCCAAGGGGTTCCATCGATGCCTCTGCATCCTCAAGGTCCAAAACCCTGCACACTCAATAAAACTGAGTCAATATCACATGTCTATGTCAAAGAAGTAAAACATCATGTCATCTATCATAACGCATCATAATCAAGGATAAATGTTTTAACATCATAAAAGTCCAGATCACTTGCGAGCAAGTGTCCTCAAAGAATAAGTTTTCTCAGTGTGCCAGAGCGGGATGTTACACCCCTAGTTTCTCAAGCTACAACCTGAGGGAAGCTCCAACTCCCCAATTCTATGGCTACAACTAGAAGGAGGCTACAACCCCCTATGTTCTCTGGCTACAACCGGAAGGTGGCTACAACCACCTGTCCTTGCCCCATCCAACCTCCCTGAAGTATAAGTAGAATTATGGAACCATTGTCACACTATCACTATGAGATATATTGTTGTAAACCTGTACCAATCAACCTGCAACAAATAACCTGTACCAACAACTTGAACCATACATCAACTTGCACCTCAACCTATAATCAACCTGTACCATAAACAAGTGCATCAACCATGCACCAACCTGTACCAAACAACCTATCATCAACTTGTAACATCAACAAGTGAATAAACCATGCACCAACCTATACCTCAACCTATACCATGAACAAGTGAATCAACCATGCACCCAACCTGTACAAATAACCTGTCACAACAACTTGTCCAAACAACCTATCAAAACAACCTGTCTCATCAATATTATCAACCAAATCAGATCTACTCACCAAGACAAATCTCAAAGATGTGCATCAACCAAGCATAACACAACAACTCATAATCATCACCAAGATCAATATGTGCTTCTAATAATACAAGTATGATACATCATCCATAAACCATGTGTCAACAATACTACTAACAAGTGCTTCCAACCATGTACCAAGTATGTACCAATCATGTATCAACTAATCATAAACTATGACTCATCAAGATGTACCAACATCATCAACTATACACCTCATGTATGTGCCAACTCATCAACTACTTGTCTCAACCATGTACCCGACATGTACCTCAACCAAATGCCCTCATCAATTTCATCATCCAAATCTGATTTGTAACTCTATAATAGACCTGGTCTATATGATCACATACCTTCAAACCTTCCTTAACTTTAACAACAAGAGACTATCATTTTTATCAAACTTTTCCTTAGTCTCACATGATTAGTTTTGGATTATTCAACAACCCTTACTTGAAAGAATCATAATTATGTACTTGTAATGAATAAAGATTTGAAATTGATACACAATGTTCTTCAGTGTATTTTATTCAATTCCTCCAGGTCTCACTACTTGGAACCTCTCAGAAAAGGATTTAAATAAAAAATGGCATACCTTGCTAAATTCGGGCTTATTCTAGAGAGTGAACTTGTAGAGCGTGCCCCGCACGTAATATTTGTTGAATAAATCTAAAACTATTACACTGCATATTATATATTGTACTCTAACCAACACATTTTTGTCTTACTAAATTTGGATCTTTTATGAAGAAGTTATGATGTTTTTACCCGAAAAACTTGTTTTAGACTAGTTTCACGCCTAGCCACAAACCCTATTTTCCACGGAGTGTAACTCCAAAAATAAAATGACCCAAAAGCTGATTTTTTTACCATGGATACTTGAATATGTTTCCTCAATGGAAAATAAATTTCACGGTCTGAATAATTCTAGAAAAAACATTATTGCGAAAATGGTGAGATGACCTGTAAGTAACATACCTTAGAAAGCATCATCAAAATATTTTATCCTTCCTTGAATTATGGCCTTCTTTTCTTCACCGTCCCTCAGAAATTTGGATTAGATATCCTTTGTTTACCTCAGACACCTATAGATATTCAATATTCTCAAGTGTGATCTAAAATGAGAGAGCCTTGCCTCTTATTTATACTCTCCAAATAGCTTCCTTAAAAACATCTTCTAGGTCACTTTGCCCACTTTCCTTATTTTAGGGTTAACCCTCTTCTAATTTCTCCATTAAATTTATTATTTAAATAATTTATTTTGTATTCACTTTGAATTATAGTACACTCATCACTTCATTTTATTATTTACCTTCTAAAATCTCTTAAACCACTTTGACTACTTTGACCTTTTAGGGTTTCTAGATGACAGATGAGGGTCCTCCAACTTCGTAAGGCCATAACTCTCAAACCATGAAGATTTGTGTGAAGTTCCACATACCACCAAAAATGAAATGACATGTAATATCCATATATAATAGTATTACCTGCAAATATATCAAAACTCATACCATTATCCATCAAACAAACTTGGGTCCATTACCCAAACCTGGGTTCTCCAACTTCTCATGGCCATAACTCACTAACTGTGAGGAGTTATATGACGTTCCACATACCACTAGAAATGAAATGACATGTACTATCCATATAGAATAGTCTTACCTTAAAATATATTAAAAATCATACCATTATACATGAAACAACCTTGGGTCCATTACCCAAACCTTTGTGCTACCAGAATTCGCTACCGGACTTTTTCCAAGGGTTGACATCAATCACTAAGGGTTGAAATCAATCTACAATATCACTCTCCAATGGTTGAAATCAGTGAAAACCAACTATCCATCAACCAACTTTCTGGCAATCTTCCCCTTTGGCATTGATGGCAACACCAACATTGATGGCAACACTTAGTCATGATAACATTCATGCTTATACTCTTCATCAATGTTTCTATCTCTCCCCCTTTGACATCAATGGAAAATGGTATCTCCCTTTGGGGATGCTTCTCTAACTGAACTCTCCTTGGGGTTGCTCCCCCTGTCTGCATGCCTTTGATTTTTTTTTGTGTTTATAAGCCTTTGATTACTCTCTTTCCCTTCATATGAATAATATATCCCCCTTTGACAAAGGGTGTCTCTCTAAAGTCATGTCTCTCATTCTTCTTCGTGTACATCTAAGACATATAAGATAAGCATTCAAAAGCATTCATTTTGGAGTAGAAATTACTCCTAGTCTCTGGTGAAGATACTCAAAGGCTTCCCATGGAAGTGATTTTGTAAAGATGTATGCCACTTTTTCTTTTGTTCCCACATATTCAACTCTGATGTTCTTCTCTGCAACCTGTTCCCATAGAAAGTGATACTTGATTGGAATGTGCTTCGTCTTGGGGTGCATCACCGGGTTTTTTGAGATACTAATGGCACTTGTATTATCACAATAGATTGAAATGGGCTCATCATACTCAACCTGTATATCTGTCAAAGTTTGTTTCATCCATAGAACCTGTGTACAACATATTGATTCTGCAATATACTATGCCTCGGCTATAGATAAGGATATTGATGATTGTTTCTTGCTTAGCCAAGATACTAAACACTCATCCAAGTAGAACGTTGCTCCACTAGTGCTTCATTGGTCATTAATGCAACATGCCCAATCTGCATATGTGTAGGCAATAAGTGATAGATCCTTTCCTTTTGGATATCATAATCCAAACTCTTATGTTCCTTTGAGATATCTGAAAATCCTCTTCACTGCTAATACATGTGATTCCTTTGGTGCTGCATGAAATCGTGTCACTTGTCCAACTACTTGCATTACATCTGGTCTAGATGTTGTCACATATAATAAGCTACCAATCATTGACATGTATTGCCTCTGGTCTGTAGACTTTGAATCATCATCTTTGCTCAACTTGCAACTGGTTTTCATAGGAGTGGTAACTGGTTTGCAATCTTCCATTCTGAACCTCTTTAGCATTTCCTTGATATACTGAGTTTGAGAAATAAAAATTCCTTGGTTTCTTTGACATATATGAAGACCCAAAAAGAAGGACAGTTGTTAAGAACCAAATATCAATATAGCATAGAAAAACCTCAGAAAAAGTACTCAACGCCTTGAAAAAGAGATAATTTCAGATAATAAGCCTCTTTAAGGGGGGAACCTCCTTTTACCCCACTTAAATGTTCAAGTACAAGATGATTCAAAATGAAAATGTCTCCTTGGTATATATATAGGAGACTAGGAGGTATAATTACAACTAATGGCCTAAAGCCAACATAA